>SNQJ01S0123980.1:4884-19953 GCA_010110895.2 Picea sitchensis
TCAGTTAGTAGTAAAAGGTTATTCCCATGTAGAGGGAATTGACTTTGGTGATTTTTTTTCTCCTGTTGCCAAGTTAAATTCTATTAGATTTCTTTTATCTGTTGCTACTTCTCTTGATTTTGAAGTAGAATAGATGGATGTGAATACAACATTCCTACACTGGGATCTAGAAGAAGAAATATACATGTAGCAACCAAAAGGATTTGTAGTGAAGGGAAATAAAGAGCTAGTATGCAGGCTGAAAAATTCCTTGTATGGGTTAAAGAAATCACCAAGGAAGTGGTACCAAAAATTTGATATTTATATATTGGGACTTGTCTTCACAAGAAGCAAAGCCAATCACTATGTGTATTTCAAATTAGTATGTGATCATCTTATTTATTTGGTCTTGTATGTGGATGATATGTTGCTAATATGAAATAACAAAGAAATTATCTAGGATGTGAAAACTCAATTGTACTCTAAATTTGACATGAAATATCTTGGTGCTGCAAATTTTATTTTGGGCATGAAAATTAAAATAAATTAGGAAAACAATCAACCTTGGTTGAACCAGAGAAAAAAAATTGAGTCAATGTTGCAGAGGCTTAATATGCAAGAACATAAACATGTCAAGGTCCCTATTTTTGTAGGTGTAAATTTATCTACGTAGATCAATGCCCGAAGACACGAGAAGAGGAAGAGGACATCTCCCATGTTCGATATGTTAGTGCGATTGGAAATTTGATGTATGCAATGGTTTGTACTAGACCATACATTACACATGCAATGGGATTTTTGAGCAGGTATATGTCAAAACCAAGGAAGGAGTTGTGGGCAATAGTAAAGAGGGTTTTCAGGTATTTTCATAGCACTACTACTCATGTATTATGTTACCAAGGAAGACTAGGATTGAACAGAGTGTTGGAAATACATGGATTTGTTGATGTWGACTAGGTTGGAGATCTAGATCACAAAAKACCTACAAGTGGGTATGTGTTAACCTATTTGGAGGTGAAATCAGTTGGATGAGAAAAAGATAGTTTGTAGTGGCACTCTCAACTACAAAATCTGAATACATGGCAACCACTCATGCAATAAAAAACACAATATGGTTATAGAGATTGTGTTCAGGTATTGAGTTGGTACAACAAGMTATAAGGATAGAKTGTGATAGTGAGAGTGCAATCTTCCTAGAAAKGAACCCAACTTATCCCTCTAATAAAGAGCATATCGATGTTCATTATCATTTTGTTAGAGAYATGGTTGAAGAGAAGAAGTTGCTACAGGTGAAGGTGGACACTTTAGAGAATGTTGTAGAATCATTAACAAAKTTTGTGAGCATTGAGAAGTTCTTAAGGTGTATAAAATCAATGGGAATTTCTACCCTGGATTGTTGATCATGAAATCTTGTGACACATGTATGCAAAGAAAATAACAAGTGAGAGAATGTTGGGTATGTGTTATATTATTTRCACGATTGTGGGTCCTCCTATTAGGGGTTTTGGGGGTGAAGCCCTYGAAAATATTTTTGGGGTGTTTATTTGCCAAATTTTTGGGCTATCTTTYGCCTTTGGTGGGGGAAGTTTTTTTCCTTTGGCGRTTTGGTGGTGCATCATATTTCARCYCATGGTTTTCTAAATCTGGTTAAGGAATTAAGGTTGTAATATAATCTAGTTCAATGTATTATGGTTTTTTTTTATGCCGCTGGATCCTATATATTGTATTGTAAACAATGAAGTTGGATTACGAATATAAAGAGATGCGGCTCTAAACATGTTGTTGGTTTCCCGACTGGGTTTCTAGGGTAAATATTTATGTACATGTGTGATTGAAATTGTTTTCTTTTATGTTTTAAGAATTTGTGTGTGCATTTCATTATTGTAAAAGGTTTACAACTTACAACAACTACATGAAAACATGACAAGGGAAAAAGTCTTTCCATGTTTATACATAGTTCAATGGTTAATAAAGATATTAAACACCATTGAATGAATTATATACTCATAAAATGAAGCAAGGATTGGGTCATACATCCCTCACACCCTCAAGTTTATTTATTTACAAGCTTCCATTTCCAAAGATAAAGTTGGATAAGAAGTTTGTGTGGGAATTTTCTTGCAAGAATGAACCTATGAAAGCAATTGAGAGTTGGTGGGAATAGGGAATATCATTTTAGAAACACCCCTAAAATATGTATCCCACTTATCACTTGCAAGAGCTAGTGAGTGATGTGGTCATGTTGGTAAGTAGGTTATATGGAGAAAAGGATTGCTCTTATCTACATGAGCATTGCTGCTTGTTATACATCAAATGATGAGCAAAGGGTCTGCATTAATTTTGGAAACAATGTTATCAAGTAACATAAACATGTCTTCCAAGAAATTTGTGGAGATCCTAGGAGACAAGTTCCCTCAATTTCACATGGCATCATTCCTATTGGATACAATTTGCACCACGAGCACCATCCTTAGTTTGTGTGATATGTGGCACCCTTCTCTTCCACCTTTTCTAGTTAATTAACTTAAGTTGTGGAAGTATAAGTATTGAGAGAATCATGGACATCTTTGTGAGGTCTTCACAACCTTTCTATGAGCTAATATTTGAAAGACCATACGAAATATTCTTTGAAGAATCCTTGGTTGTGATATATCCAATAGGACGCTACTACCTAAAGTAGGATGGAAATTACATCCATATCTATGGGAGCACCTTAGCTCCACACATACCACTGAAGCATGATCTATACAAGTTATTATGTATCGAAGTATCTTACCAAATCAAAAAATTTGGAGCCAACTACAAATTGAAGAAGCACAATATAGACATTTTCCTAGTTTTATCCTCTCACCATTTGGGCCTTTAATTTGATTAATTTCAATATATCCTTGTAGGAATAAAAAAAATTGGACTTCCTCAACTACAACTTAGAGACTTTGAGGTACACAACCCTCTAAGTAAGTTTTTTGATTACTTCAAGAACATGGTAACTTGGTCATACTACCACTAGGGCTTCCTAGAAGAAGAATCGGATAGGTGATTTCTTGATTTTCATGTTGTTAAAACACAAAAATAAGAAGCCATGGATAGAGAGAAAGCTAAGCTAAACTTGTTAAGATCAAGTCCTAAGGTTATGAGGACAACCTACCTAATACAATCACCCTAAAGGAAACAAAAGTACATATACATTAGATAGTTAGTGAATTATTGAAGGAAAAGGACAATGGCGAGGCAACACAATCGAAATAATTTAATACTATTACAACATAGACATCGAACCACCATGCTGGGGATTTGAAAACCATGGAGAACTAACTCTGAGCAATTGGTAGATAGAGGATGATATCTTAGAGATGGATGTTGGGATAAATGTTTAATAGTAGCATACTTGGGCCTAGTAGGTGAAGCAACTAACAACACAACAACAATTTCATGGTTGGAATATTTACTCATAAATTTTTTACCAATTTTCGATAGGAAAAGGAAGGTGATTATGAAGAAGACCCATAAATGGAGAAAAATCAATGATGGACAAGTTACTATTGATACTATTGAGTCGGTGATGGTTCACACTTAGTAGACTAATTCTGTAGCATTAACCACTGTAAGGATTGTAACTTCCCAAGCCTCTAGGGAAATAATCTTCCAATTGATGGAAGAGAGTAAGTAGCATAAAGAGAATATAAATAATATTATGAATCAAGTTTCAAATTAAAAGGCATCAAAACACAACCTGGTTAATTTTTCACATTTTCTCATAGGAAATAAGATCAACTTATTCTCCTTATGAAATATTTCTATTATCATATTCATTCCTATAAAGAATTATCCATCCAAACTATGGTAATAAAGTAGTGGTTGAAGTGGTGAATAAATGACATCGAGAGGAAAATGTATAACTTGGATAAAATCATCAATTGGTAGTAGTAGTATAGGTCTATCCTATCCAATGTGCATCCATTAAGACAAAGTGAAACGAGTATGATCTTGTCCAACATTAAACATGTTGACTACGACCTCAACGATGCCATGGAATATCTTAATGCCTTGATGCATAAAAATTATGGTTACTTATAAAGTGAAGCACCATATGGAAAATTTGCATACAATACCAATTTTTCATACTAAGGATGAACTCTTACCTCTTGGAAACCTTACAAAACTGTTGTAGCAATACATAAAAGAAAAAATAAGCAAGAAATGCAAGTGGAGGAAATCACACAATTTGAGTTGGCCATGTTCGTAGAATAACCTATCACTACCAAAGTTTTCTTTGTAAATTATGCTCATAGAGTAGGCCCAATCTATAATTTGAACTTGTAAAGCCAATTAATGGAAATGTAAGTTTCAATATAAATTCCTTTGAATTACAATTGACATATGAAAGGATAGAAGAGTATGTGAAAAGTCAAGAAGGAATATGAAGAAGTGCATTTTATAACTTCTTGGACTCACGCCCTCTATATGTGTAATTAGGTAATTGTAAAAGGATTTTTTTTTTGGCAAGAGTAGCTTGAGAGGAATATGGTGTAATCCACATTCTAAGATCCCGTTAAGCAAATATAATACAATCACACATATTTTTTTTTTGAAGAATTGTGTAATTCAGTTTTTCATTCATGGTCAATATGTAAGTATTTTATTATGGATGTGTATTTATTAAGTATGATATTTTATTTTATATTTTCCTAATGCAAAGAGGGTTAGTGGATGTAAATGGTTGTTTGCATAAATATAATAAATTCAAGAATGTAGAAGAGTAGAAATGTTTATTTTGATTTTAGAGTAGTTTTATTGATTCCACTACTTGGGATTATATATTTCATTCTTTTTATTTTATTTTTACAATTTTATTTTTATATTCAAAATTTATTGAAAAACCTTATTTCATAGAATCATAAAAATATTAAAATGACAAACTAACAATACAAATTAGAAGAATCATCTTAAATGGGGAGACTTCAATTTCAGAATTTTTATTTGATGAGTTCCATGTGAAAGTTGACTTGGAACATTTTCCTGCATCAATATCATACAATGTGTTTTTATTACTATTAATAATAACCCCATTCTAAAGTTTGTGATATACTTTGGAAAAATCCATAGTGATAGTGTCAAATATGTCTACATGGAAACATTTGTCCATTCCCTCCAATAAAGCCCTCCTTTCCAACTTGTATAGGTTCATATTGACTTAATTCATGAGCATTGTCTTCTCTTGAGGTAAATCTTCACCTTGGTTCATCATCTTTATTTCTTGATCTCATTTATTGATATACATGTCATGGAACAAATAATTACAATGAAAAATGTTGATTATGGAAATGATTTAAAACTTAAATATACTCTCTAAAATTCATTGAAAAAATTAAGATACATCATACCTCTCACATGCATAAAAAAAAAACTCCACTTAAATTTACCAAACTCAATTGAGTATACAAAATACAACCCTGTTGTTTGTTTAAGCCCTTTATAAACTATCCATTTTTCTCATTAAACCTTTCTTCAACGAGAAAAACATATTACTTATAATTAGTGTAGTTATAAATTTAATTATTCATAAAATAATACATATATTTGAATATTCCACACAATTCAAAAATATATAATGACAACTCATTTTTTAAGGGCCATCTTGATCTTGTTCTTCTCGCTTGAGTGTTCCTCCTTTTCCCTCTTGCACTGAACGTCATCCCCCAATCCTTTTTCACTAGAAGCCATAGCTCTAATGCAACGATACAAAATTCATGGAATTTTTTTTATTCGTAATATATAATAAAATATAGCATCTTAATACACTTTAAACGATTAATGAGATTGCTTTTATATATTATATATAACATATAATGTATTATATATTTTATATTATATATAATAAGCCATATCTATAATGCAACGATACAAAATACAAAATTTATGGAATTTTATTTATTTATAATATATAATAAATTAGCATAGACTCGCGGTTGGAGAACGCTGAAAGATGGTTGATAAAAAAAACTCTTGCGTTAAAAAAAACTCAGTAAAAATGCTAAGTTAAAAAAATTCAGTAAAAACGCCAGGCCCTTGCATGAAGAAACTGGATAGTTGAAGAATTCCAAAAGTTAAGTATTTAAACGTGGCAATCATATGATGTTATAGTAATTTCTTAATATGATTAGGTAAATGATAAAAAATAATCAAGTTAACAGATGCATTTATAAATGCAAAGAAGTTATCAACAATAAATCTGACTCGTTGATTTTGGAGGATGACTAAGAATATGCCAACATCTTCAATGCATAACCATCAGATTAGAATTTAAGATTAAAAGATCATTAATTATGCCCATCTTCAATAGGTATACGCCTTTCGCGTAAATATAGCATCTTAATACATCTTAAACAATTAATAAAATTGTTAAATATTAGTATGTATAAAACATGATTCCTCGACAATAAACAACCATATAAATGTTTTTCTAGTTCCAAGGATGACTCTAAATGATTGCCAACTTATTCATGAGCCCTTAATTAATGTCGACTTCCTTATTTTGATAAACATAATCATAGTTGAAAACTTTACACCAATCAACCTTGTATTCAACATATTGTATCTAAAATATGTATATACTTGGATATACCATAATTTTTTATGTTATTGCAACTAATAATTAATTTTAATTTTCTAAAATATTTTTTGTAAGGTGCCTAGAAGTCCTCTCTAAGAATCCTAAATTAGGTGTTTAGGTACCCTGGCTTATAGGAAGATGAAATTCTAAGAGGATGAGATCTCCTTTTTCTTCCTAGTACACCTGGTTGTAAACATTGAGACACCTATTTTGAGTGTAAAAAATAGGAAACATGTGGAGACATCTGGATTACCAGGTAATTAACAAAATTAAGATATATAGGAGAGGTAATTAACAAAATTAAGATATATAGGAGATTATAGAGAGATCGATAACATTGCATATGGAAAAATATTTTAATGTGTGAGGAGAGATGAATATAGTCCATGGCATAATTGTTGGTGAATTATGAATGCATGTTGGTGAATTATGAATGCATGGTGAGAGGAGAATGATGGAAGAGCATTGTATAAAATCTTAACATTTTTTTCCTTTTCCATTCAACCAAAGCAAAAGAATGGAAGGAAAAGCCTATGATTTGTATGGATTTTTGTTTGATGAAATATTTTGAGTATGAGATGCATAAATTGAACAATTAGGGTGTAATATGGGTTTTTGAGGTTGCTAATTCCAATTATACAATCAGAATATGCAATTTTGATGGATTTAACAATGAATTTTAACAAAAACTTCATCACTAGGGAAAATTAGAAAGGGATAAAAAACCTTGTGAGTTTATCCAATGTCATTAGATTTATTGAATCCATAATTTTGGTAGACAATTTCATCACAAGTGGGAAGTCATTAGCATTGAATTTTATGACATTGATTTGGATGAAATCAGTGTAAATTAAAAGCTTAATATATGTTATCAAGGAATATGTATAAAATGCATCATGATAGTGTACTTATAAAAGTATTTTTATTACATGCTCTCCCACTCCATCTCCCTCAAAATCTCACTTTTTCCTCCCATACCCCTAGTGTTTCCTCCCCCCCCCCTCCTCCCTTCATACCCCTCAGTTCACCTCTTTTTCCTCCCCTATGCTCCCCTTGTTTAGACATATATAAACATTTAGACACTTTGACTATGAGAAGAAAGGGGATGAAAAATCTCACCTCCACTCAACCCACTTTGAGACCTTGATGGCTTGGCACATAAATTGAACAATCATGCGATTTATAGAACTTGATGTGAAAAATCATAAAGGTAATAGATGGGGGAACTGGGAATTCTAGTAAGTCAGTGGAATATCTCTATAGAAAGAGCTGAAAATATGTAATGATCATCCTACATAAGAAGGATGGATATAATTAAAAAGAGGACAAGAAGGATAGGGAGAATAAGGAAGGTGGTCATGGTGGGGATAAGAAAGATGGCAGTGATGGTGGGGATAAGAAAGATGGAAGTTAGGAGAATAAAGACTATGGAGAGAATAAAAAAGGGAGGAGGAAATGAAGGCTGATGTGAATCCAAAAGTGATGATGAAGATAAGAAGACTTCAAACAATAAAAATGAAGTTCTTACTTTTATGCATGTCATCGAAAATGCTAATTCCCTTAGTTCTTTAGAGATGAAAACCCAAATAGACTCTATTATGTAGCCCTATTAAAGTAATGTTCTCAAATATGTGTTTTGGGAATGCCTAAATCTTTGGGAATTAGAAAGGTTATGATTTGAGGATATGAAGGTTTCATCAATCCCTTTTTAATTGATTAACTATATGATAGGGAAAAAGTTTTGTGCATTAATCTACGTTAGGAGGTATCAAAACAGTAAGTACTTAACAACTTGAATGGTGGTTCTTTTTTGTTCAATGGAGTAGCAGTATAGCATATGTTCATTGAAATACATGTATGAACCCTAATGTATTATACCTGTTGTAACATAAATTGACCCCGTCAAATTGTTTGTTGCCATTTTGCAAAAATTGCATAGATTTGACCTTATTTCCCATCATCTCGAACTTTCAGTCAAGTAAGTCTCCACAATTTCTCCCTACTTTTCTCCTTATAAAGTTTCGAGGAGTTAAATTTCCTAACCTACCTTCCATTTGTTTTTCTAGTCAAAACACCAAGTCTTTGCCTTATCTCATCATTATCCAAATCCAAGTTAAATATCCAAAATAACTATCATTATTTGAAATGTTTTTTTTTTAATAAATTCATATTTTATTAAAAGCCTTATTTTCTAAATAACAATTTTTTATTTAAAAAAAAACCAAAGTTTATTGTAAGTGTAAAGGCATTATTTCCAAATATGTCATTTTTATGACCCATTTCTTTTATAATTTATCGTAAGTCAAAATCCATCCATTCTTATGGTCACATGGAATTATAAATCTGTCATTTCCATATCTTGGTTTACCAAAATTTTTATTCCTATCCTAAATCAAAATGCCAGCCATGCATTGAATGCTTAATAATCAGATACAAATGGATGCATACAATGAAGCTATTTTAAAGAATCCCTCTCTTTTTAATCAAACTGTGGTTATGGATGTTAAAATGGTGTGAACAATGATGAAGGACAAGAAGGTGAAAAAGAAGCTAGGATGTAGTCTCAGAAAGATTCAATTGTAAACCTCTTGTCATTGTTGCAGGTAAATTCAATTTTACTCCTATGGTCATTGGATCAGTGTCATAGTCCGAAATGAACTTGGGACTGCGAGATGTTGAAAATTGATAGAAAGGAGATTATGTAAATGCTTGGCTTAGCTGTAGAGTGGTTGGTGGGAGTTTATGTTGGTTGGATTCTTAATGCTTATTTGTATGGCTTATACACATTTCAAGAGTTTCAATTCCACTCCGGCCATACCAGGGGACTATTCGTGTTATAATGAATTGTATGGATTATACACATTTTAGGAGTTTCAATTCCACTCTGGCTAGACCAAGGGACTATTTGTGTTATAATGAATGATCTAGACATATTTTTGTATTCATGATAATATTTTCTTCCTTTGATTTTATGAAAGAATAAGAATAATAGTAAGTTTTATGTGAATTATGTTTTGTATAATTTAGGACAGTGGCAGTGTTTCTTTAGATTCATGGAACGTTAAGAATAATGCGAGTTGAGATTAAATTTTAACGAATATTAAGCTTATTACATATTTTAGGAGTTGCGAGTTGAAATTAAATTTTAACGAATATTAAGCTTATTACATATTTTAGGAATTTTAACTCCACTCCGACCAAACCAAGGGATTGTTTTTTCTTTTCAAAATTTTCACATTCATGGTGGGTTAGTTGATAGTGAATAATCTTTGACATCATTTTGTATAATATTTCAATGTTGTTATCTTTCTAATCAATTAATACGAATAACAATCCTTTTAAGGTAATTAACAAAGAATAAGAATAACAATCCTTTTAATACATCCATTTTTCTAAGATGGATGTCCTGCAAAACGATGATATATTTGGAAATGTTGTTTGTTATAAAGACTAGCATAGCCGCTAACTCGCGGCTGAGAACGCTGAAAGGTATCGGCTGAGAAAGCTTGCCCCCAATATAAAACGTTTGTGGTAATCCGTAATCAGTCTGTGGTAATATGAAACGTTTGGTTGCACAGTTTAATCCTACTTAATTATTTAAACGTGGCAATTACATATCCTTACAGTAATTTTTTAATCTGATTAGGTAAATGTTAAAAAGTAAACATGTTAACGGATGCTTTGATAAATGCAAGAAAGTTATGAACAATAAATCTGACCCATTGATTTTGGAGGACGACTAAGAATATGCTAGCATCTTCAATGCATAACCATCAGATTAGGGTTTAATGTTAAATAAAGTTAAAAGATCATTAATTGTGCCCATTGTCAATAGGTGTACGCCTTTCAGCGTAATTATACCATGACTTTATTATATGGAAATGGATGTATTAAAAGGATTGTTATTCTTATTATTTGTTAATTACCTTAAGGATTGTTATTCGTATTATTTGATTAGAAAGATAAGAACATTAAAATATTATACAAAACGATGTCAAGATTATTCACTATCAACTAACCCATCATGAATATGAACAATTTGAAAAACAAACAATCATTTTAAGGTAATTAACAAAGAATAAGAATAACAATCCTTTTAATACATCCATTTTTCTAAGATGGATGCCCGCAAAACGATGATATATTTGGAAATGTTGTTTGTTATAAAGATGATACCATGACTTTATTATATGGAAATGGATGTATTAAAAGGATTGCTATTCTTATTCTTTGTTAATTACTTTAAGGAGTGTTATTTGTATTAATTGATTAGAAAGATAAGAACAGTAAAATATTATACAAAACGATGTCAAAGATTATTCACTATCAACTAACCCACCATGAATGTGAACAATTTGAAAAAAAAATAAAAAAAAATCTCTTGGTTTGGTTGGAGTGGAGTTGAAACTCCTAAAATATGTAATAAGCTTAATATTCGTTAAAATTGAATCTCAACTTGCATTATTCTTAGCGTTCCATGAATTTAAAGAAACACTGCCACTGTCCTAAATTATACATAACATAATTCACATAAAACTTACTATTATTCTTATTCTTTCATAAAATCAAAGGAAGAAAATATTATCATGAATACAAAACTATGTCTAGATCATTCATTATAACACAAATAATCCCTTGGTCTGGCTGGAGTGGAATTGAAACTCCCGAAATGTGTATAAGCCATACAAATAAACATTAAGAATCCAACCAACATAAAATCCCGCCAACCACTCTACAACTGAGCCAAGCATTTACATAATCTCCTTTCTATCAATTTTCAACATCTCACAGTCCCAAGTTCATTTCGGACTATGACAAGAGATAAGGGAATAAAACTATGACCACAAGACTATTTTACTCCTATGGTCATTGGATCAATTTTACTCCTGTGGTAAATTCAATTTTAAACATCTCATAGTCCCAAGTTCATTTCTATCCAAGCATTGAGGAGCGATAATGGTCGTTGGATCACATCGCAGAGGTTCGATAGTCGTCTGATCTAAACAAGGTGCACGAACCTTAGTACCTTGCACATGCAGAAGAAGAGGACTTACAAAAGCTCCTAAGTCCTGAAGTAGTTTGGGACCATCCATCATCAAGAGGGACACGTGGTGACATATCGTGGACTTCGGAGAAATCTGTTCGAGGGTTTTCGGTTAAAAAATGAAATTCCCAAACCTCGAAGACCTGAGGTGAATCTAGACCACCCAATCCAGAGGGACACATGGTGACAGATAGTGGAATCCAGAGGAATCTGTTTGAGAGGAGGCAAGTTTGAGACTTCAAATTTCCAAAGCCCAGAGAGTCGGAAGATCGAAGTAAATATCACCCGTCCGAAGAGCTGAAACCTGAAGTTGAATCTCAATCGTCTGATCGTAGGAACAAATCTGAGCCATCAAATTGTTCGAGGTAAACTTCAAGCGTCAGATCACCAGAGTGGATCTGAACCGTCATATACCGTGAGTCTGGGAGGAGGCAAGTTTGAAACTTGAGATTCCCGAAGTGCGAAAAGCCGAAGGGCCGGAGAAAATCTGGACCGTTAGATCCAAGAGGACATGTGTCAACAGGTTAGAAGATCCAGAGGAATGAGAAGGTCGAAGTGTTGAAACACCCGAAGCCCGAAGAGCTGAAGAGTCGTGAGCCTTCGATTGGCACGGGGACACTTGTCAACAGATCGAGAGCTCCGGGAAGATTGTAATGGTGTTTCAATTTGAGAACTGAGATTTTCGAACTCCGAAGGCCTGAAGACCCGAAGTGAATCTGGACTGACAGATCTATGGGAGACGTGGCATGAATCCATGAACTCCGGGTAAAGTCCCGAAGTGATTCATAGCTATTGGATTTAGAGGACACATGGTGCAAATCTATGAGCTCCGGGTGAAGACCCGAAGTAAACCTCGATCGTCAGATTAGGAGGACACGTGTCAGAGGATTGTAACCTTAAGATAAAATTCATTGGGAAAAAGGTCTGCGATTTGAGATCTCAGAAGTCCGAAACCCAAAGGAGATCTCGACCGTCGATCGAGAAGCGGGTTGGAAGACTGTTGATTTGGGTTAAATGGTCAAACACCTGAATTGGAAGAAATACCGTTGATCGATTAGGATAGGTGTCTGCAGATCGTCAGCTCCAAAAGTTTGAAGTAGGGAAGAAGCAGGGTTTGAGATTTCAAAACCCTGAAGTCCGGAATTGCGAAGAGATCACAGTGGTTGATCTAGGAGGGACATATATGGTCCGTAGATTTGAGAGGTGCAGATCTAAACCATCGATTCAGACAGTATTTCCAAGATCGTGAGATCGACGATCCTGTAGCATTGCAGGGACAAGAGTTGTGTGAATTTTAAAATATCGAGGGTGGGTCACAATTCAAAACGTGGTTTCGTCAGAAGGACATGTGGAGACTTGAGGAGGATTGCGGGCCCAAAAGTAGTTTGACCCCAAACCTCTTATGGCCACGCCCACATTCGCATGGTCATCGCCAAGGTCATATATGAGGAGAGGCAAAAGAGAAAACGGGCTAACGCCAACTCCGAGACTTCGCTGAAGCGCGAAGGAGAAGGTCACGAGTATCATAAGACCCACAACAGTAGCCAAAAGGGCCTGTGTCTTATTTAGAGGTGAGACTATCATGGTCTCAAATCCTTGTTTGATTTAGACTCGGAGAATCTTGACAGGAGGCTCGAGCTGAGTTCTGGACTTTCCAAATCAGAACCTGTAGAGAGAGAAAGAGGATTTGTTCCTCTAAGGAGGACATAAATTTTGTTTTGCTCCATCGTGGGTGTGTTACAAATTGGTATCAGAGCATGGTTACAACACTTGGCCTACTTGGGCTCATGGATGAGTCGCTTAAAAACTCTATTTGGAGTACTTTTAAAAGAATGACACTCCAACTTACCTCTTTCTTAAAAATTTTGATTAAAAATGTTAATAAAGAAAATAATGAAACTTTCTATTGTGTGTATACATTTAAGAAATTGAACCGTGTATTGTTCATGAACTAATAAAATGTTAGCTAACAATAATTTTTTTGTCAACACTCGAGCAATCAGTAAAACACGGGAAAAATCCAAGACTAAAGGATGGTGACGTGTCATGAAG
The DNA here is from genome assembly GCA_010110895.2 of Picea sitchensis. NCBI lineage: Eukaryota > Viridiplantae > Streptophyta > Pinopsida > Pinales > Pinaceae > Picea > Picea sitchensis. Next base: position 18,573 of record SNQJ01S0123980.1, read on the forward strand.
TGGGGGATGAACCCCACAATAGAGATGAAGAATCTGACGAAAGGAGGGTAGTGGAAACTCCTCCATATATGGATGAAACTGTAAGGAGCCTTAGGGCCTAATTATAGAGTTGCAAGGCTGACAACGAGAGATTGATAAAGGAGAAAGAAAAATAGATAGAAATTAACGCGGTTTTGTTGTAGAGCTTATCGGACATACAAAGGCAATTGCAACATGAACCCACAACCTGTCATGTGGACTGACGACATAAGAAGAGAAGTCAAAGTCCACCTGAGATCTGAGAACATGACTCCATAAGTGACCACACTGGGAAAAGTATCTCGAAGAAGGCCCAACCTGGAGGCAAGGGACACTCATCGGTGGAGTCCTATGGAAAGGAAGCTGGTAACTTCAAATGATCTTCTAGTAGCAGAGCCAACTCACATTCTCGAAGGAAAGGAAAGAAGAGGAAGTGTTCCAAAAATCATGATCCTGAAGAATTCAAGAAAGCCAAACCACCCTCTTTTGATGGAGAGATTAAGAAGGGAGAAGAGACTGAATCCTGGCTGCTTGGTTTAAAGAAATACTTCATATTCCATGACTACTCTGAAAACTTGAAGGCTCGAATAGCCATCTTCAACATGAATGGGAAGGCTTCCATTTGGTGGGAAGACCTTAGGAATGTGAAAGGAGTCCATGAGAAGGACTTGTCATGGAAACAGTTTGAGAAATAATTCAGGAAGCAGTATCTATCAGAGAAATACATGGATGGGAAGACTAAGGAGTTCTATGAACTCAGGCTGGGGAAACTCACCATAGACGAATTTGTCAATAAATTCCTTGAACTACTGAGGTATGTACCCTACATAAAAGATGAAAAAGTAAAAATGCAACAGTTCATTAGTGGGTTACCTCATACCTACCGGGATAGGATTGAGTTCGACGAACCAAAGACATTAGAAGAAACTATCCGGAAGGAGAGGTATTGTTATGAACAGTTTGGGAGTAAGACAAGACCTCATGAGGAATGGAAGACTAGGAGTAGTTCGGGATTGCAGAAGAAAGGGCTTAAATCATCAAGATTCAAGAAATATGGAAAATATTCTAGAAGGAGCCTTCCTACTATAAGTGTATATCAACAAAATTTCCCCTCTCAAAGTGGAAATAAACCTTTTAATACAACCCCAGGAAAGACTGATAACCTAAAGAAGGAACCCTTAAAATGTTGGGGTCGTGGAGAGGATCATAAATTGAGGGAATTCCCACATAGACAACAGAACTGTAAGAGGGTCTACAATATCCAAGAAGCTACCACCGTCAATGATGTGGCTAGGAGCATGCTACAAATCTATGCACCCTTGGACAATAATCAAGTCGACCACCAAGCTTCAGTAGTGGAGCT
>SNQJ01S0123980.1:26141-44397 GCA_010110895.2 Picea sitchensis
GTGTATGTGTGTGATTGTTTATTTCTTACTGCTCATTATTGGATAATAATTCTACATTGATATAACATTTGAAGAAAAAGGATTATAATTACGCTATTACTGATTCACTCCCTCTCTCAGTAATCCAACAGATGAAGCTCCAGGGGTGAGAGGGGAGACAATTCCTTTCCACTCATACACTATCATATGATTGTTCATGTCTTGTACTAGCTGTAAAAGGGCGGACATGTCTGTCTGTCTAACCGATTCTCCCTGGGGAAGACCAGTTCTCTCAAGCTATTCTTCATACTCTGAACAAGCATGCACATCGAAACTGATATTATCAATGGATTTTTCCTCGAGCCTATGACAGTATGGGGAAGGTAATGCATTGTAGTAATGCATGAAAGCGTCTTGGTTCTAAGGCCGAATAATTTCTTGGATTTAATTGTATAACTTGGTGAAACACAAGTTGAAGGACTTGACGGTCTCACCATTCTTATAGGTAACATTATTATACTCTCGTAACTTCTCAGTTGGGATTTTAGATTGCCCATAAGTGGATTTGAACCAATAGCTTAACTCCTCCCAAGTAGACAAAATCTTAGGAGGAAGGTCAAAGAAGTTGGCTGCAACCTTTCCTTCCAAGGAATTTACGAATAAGTGCATGGAAGTATCATTGTCATTATCTCCTATGTTATGATAAGCATTAGAAATTGCCACCATGTGTGTGTTCGTAGTGACAATGTTATTTCCTGAAAACCTAGGAAGATGCTCTTTAAATTTAGGAAGTGGATGAGTAGCACGTGCTAGGTTAAGAGGAGAGGACACATGCCACGGTGTGTTTGTGACGTCTTATTCAAACTGAAAAAGCCCATTCTTTTTAATGAATTTGGTGGGGTTTGTGGTAGATTGGACAGGGATATGGTGGCTATATAAGCTACCAATCGCCGATGAAGATGAATACTGAGAAGATGGAGCACTTCCAGTACCACTAGATGCCATCTTGTGGATGATAGATGAGGGAAAGAAAGACAAATTGGATGAATCTGACAAGGTTCTCCTTAGATTACTTTGTTGGGAAGATAACACAACGTCCCTTCTTCCTATTTCGGCAATAGGATTGATTTCCGGTGATAAGCCTCTTCTTATTCTAGAAGCAAGAGAGTCTAAGGACATGAAAGAAAGGCCAAGACTAAAGAAATAAGAAATCTACTGTTGATTTCTAGGCTATCTACATCTAGCTTCCCAATGTTATTGTGCACTAATATCTCGTTCAATTGCTGGCCAAGAATGGTTACGATCATCACGAGTATTGGCAGTGTCCAAAATGGTGTTAAACAGGTTCAAGGAAATACTGGCTTGGTCTTAGAGATCTGGCTCAATATTGGGCTGCCTTGCAACAGGCACAGTCATTAAGAAATAAAACATTCAAAGAATCAATATCAGAAAAATAGATGTATTGATGAAAATCGAGTAGAAAAATTAACCAGAGAGATATATGAAATGATCTTACTCAAGAATTTTCGGATTCTGCTTGGCTAAAGCAAAATAGACGAGAATGTCACCCTAGGTTTATAGCCATCAAAAATAAAATCTTAACTCACAAGTATTAATTACAAGTGCTTAGGCTAGTCTTTTTCACAAATAAAAGCTAGCTGGAAAATTCTTTTTAATATGATTTTATGAATACAATAGTTGTTGAAAAAAAGTGTAGATAAAGAAGTAAGACACCAATATGATAATCAAGATAGATGAGACATAAAGAAATCCTTTATTTCATTCCAATTCACCAAAGAGTCATTTTCTTTACAAAAGCTTATACAAATTTTTTTGACCAAAGTCAAACTTAGACATCCCCGATGGAACATACAAAAGGACCTCTAACAGAAAATCAAAACTGAACTCTAAAAGCTGGATAAGCTTGCCAGAGATTCCTGCCCACTCGAATCTGCACAATATCCTTTGTCAGTCATGAAAACTAATTCACAAATAGACAAGTCTACACAGACTATCAAAGATAGATCAACACCTCTGAAAAACAAGAGTTTGAATGATGTAATTCATCCCTAAATGTTGTTGTCTACATTAAGACCTTGCTATCATAAAAGAGAATTAGGCTTGTGATAAATGAATGAATGAATGAAAATTAAACTATCTCAACATAAACTCAAAGGGAAAAACTTAGTATGCTTCTCCTTCTATCCTCTTCTTGTTCCTCCCTTTCCTTTTTCCTTTAAGAAAATGAGAATTAGTTGAGATAGTTGAACCACCTCATTAGTTAAGTTAACTAAAGACTCAACCAAATTTTTAGTTAGGGGGAAAAGTAATAATCATAATAAGGGTTTTAAATAAATAATAACTAGTATGTGGGACCCTTTGTGACTCCCATTTAGCTCTTAACAATTATAACATAACTAGTCAATTAAACAAGAACATCTCTCCTTGTGACTCCCATCATCAAATGCACATTTGACAACTTATCTCATTTATATTTGACATTGGTTTAAAAAATGCATTACTCATATATCCAAAAATAAAACATGTTGTCCAAAAGCTTCTAAAGTCAACTATCATCAACAATAGATAAAATAAAAACTCAAAAGCCATATTTCCCACTCTGAGACACAATATTTCCTTGATTGCTATAATCACCCTTCGATTTTCATGAGTTTTTATTTGGCTGCACTGAGCCTTTAGGCCTAATCTCACCGATCACGTGAGGACAATCGTCCCTCAAATGCATCCGGGAAGACATAGATTTGTTAGAGCCATTGGAGGGTGAGGAAGGGAAAGAAATGACTTTTCCTTTGTCAAGGGCATGGTGGGCCTCGGTTTTCAACCTTCTGCTAGCATGAGAGGACTGAACTGGTGAGTGAACATGTGCATCTTGGACAATCGGGTTAATAGGCGGGGGAGAGGGTAAGGACAAATTGGGCTAGCCACGATGTTGGGAGACGTCTAGGTGGACAATCTCTTGCCATATGTTATTTTCGGGAACCTTGGGTTGCAATGAGACATGAGGGGGCACGAGAATACCAGGGGCTTGTGGATCTTGGAAAGGAGGCCTTTCAGGCCTAGGTTGGACCACTCCTTGCCCAATCCAATTGAAAAATTGGGCCTGAAACAACTGGCCTAACTCTTGCGAGTCAAAATCAAAGTGTATGGAGAACCTTGGCCTACTTGGGCCTCTGTTCCAATTAACTCTCCATCGGTTGCCTTTTCTATGGCTACCTCAGCTGAAAAATCTCATTCATTCATGCATGATTGATTAGAAAATAGTCCTTTTAACAACCATACATGCTAACTCTTTAAAAATATGAAATAGATTTTGGATCAGTAACATATTAGGCTCATACAATCCAATCCACATAAATTGTTTAACTGTTGTCAATGAGTAGGGGGTGAACAAAAGGTCCTAGGATATGCGAGGGGATTTATTTAGCGAAAAATGATAAAATGAGGGGGAAAAGAAACATGGTTACGTCTCAAAGACCACAATAATCAACTGTAATGCAAACCAAAGAAAACATCACTGTAATCCAACAAAGAAAATGCGAATCTAAATTGTTTCAATACATAATTATTCTTGACTGTAATTAAATTTTAGAACATGGAGTGAAAAATGAATGTGGGAAGGCGAGGGGGTTGTAATTAGCAGAAAGTGAAAAAATGGTAGGGAAAGAGAGTGATTATTGTTCATAAAATTAATAAAGTGATCCATAACACCATTCTGTAAAAGGAAACACACCAACCAAATGACCACTGAGACCCAAAATAATTACTATGCATAGTTCAAGAAATCTTGTGCATTAACTTGCCCCTTACTTGTAATCAAATATCAAACACATTGTCATCAAACAAGACAGTATGCAGTACACAACAACCTGTAGGGGAGCTCTGTTCATCTCACTTATCCATTTAATATTTTAAAACACTTCCCACATGAATAAACAGTAAACCATTTTGTTCAACATCAAAATCAACCAGTTCCCACAAATTATTTCAATCATCAAATACAAATTCAAAGGTTTTGCTCGATTCTATGTTTTAATTCATTTAATAATTGAATTGCAATGAGGTTATACTGTCACAAACCCTGTGTCTGTTTCTTCTATGAAAAATGATATTTATCAATGAACAACCACATACAACCATCAATAATTTAAATGCAAAATCTTGACTTTCCATTTAAAATCACAGACAACCATTACCATTTAACACATACTATGCTTTGGAATACACAAACATCCGACAAAACACAAGAGTATTTCCATGACTGTACATGTTCAATCACTCTGAATCTAAACATCCACAATGCTGGGCTATCGATCCAATACAATGAGGCAACAACAACATGCCTGATCTCATAATACAAGTCGATCAAATTGCAACAAAGCCATGTTTAAAATCCCGTGACCTTCTCTAATGGCACAATCAAATAATATCGATAACAAGTAAAATGGATAAGCATGCCATAATTACCACGATGCAACATTTCCATTTGACAATTTTAAAATGCACAATCATAGTATCATTAACTCAACCTATCGTGTCGAGCTATCAATCCAATACAAGAAGGTAGCAACAGTATTGTTCAAATTAATCAAACTGCAACAAAACCATACTGTGTAAAAACTTGTGACTATCCTTGATGACACAATCAAATAACCATAACATATATAGTGGATGGAAATTCCATAGTCATCCCAGTTGAAATAACCATTTGGCCATTAAAAACACATAGTCATAGTAATCATTGTCTCATGGTGTAGGAACACCACACATACCGGTGCATCACGTACGAAACATCATTAATCAATTGTAAACTAATGTTGAGTTAACATTTTGATAACTTCAATGAAAAAGACAATGAATGTGTATCAACCCCATTCTTCAATCAACCAATTTCAATGTCGAGTTTATCAATTAGACTGTCATAGTAACCAATTGTAGTGACTAAGTACTAATAAGTAAAACACTGTAAGGATAATCAACAAAGACGAGTTAACAATAGAATATTATTGACGTTGCATCACCAATTCATAACCATCGACCATGTATTCAACATGACATAATGGGTTTCCTTTATCAAATCTGAGCTTGGAGTAATCAAGGATTGGCCTTGTGGACCAACACAGGGAGACATGGAGGCGCCCCCCAACATCAAGTGGGAACCTGCTAGACCAATGGTGTACCCACATGCTATACCACAAATGGCTTCGTAGACAGGGTGACAATCCCTGTGATAGAGGAGGCTATGAACAAAGGAGCAAGGCTCCATTTGGCCTTGTAATGATACTTATAACATGCAGGGTATAACCCTTGTGGCTCTCCCAGTCAACCAAATAACAATGCTAAGGTGAACCAAAGACGAGAAGAAGAAATATGACCCACTGCACGACCATTGGTAGCATAAAATAACCCAATACCCAAGTGAATAATGCACAGTGACATAGGGCGTTTTAAACCCATTAAACCCCATAAAATCCAAGACTGGTCATGGTGATACAATGTGTGAAGGCATTCATCCAGTCTAGACCAAATGAAACCCTCCACTAAATCGGCAAGGATTACAGAGAACCTTTATGCCTGCTAACACTTAGAATGACCCAATACACTGTAACTTTAAACATTATCGCAGAGAAATCCACCAACGATTCATTCCAGAAAAATTACAATTTTACACAGTTTCCATACTTAAGGAAAGAACAAACCCATACATCTGAGCCAATATTGATTTCATAACCAAAGCAGACACATGGATAGAAAAAAAAAAGACATACCTGTAATCAAAAGCACCCTAAACGCGAATTGGCTGAGCGACTCTCCCTCTGCTTGAAAGTCGGAGCATAACCACAACAAACATAGTTGAACAATAACCCTATTAGCGTGGCAGCCAGTGGAAGGAGTAATTGTGACGTGTAGTAAATGCATGTAGCCTCCATCCCCAGTCCATTAATTCCTTAGTACACACCATCAAGCTTCCCATTAACTCAATTAATTAAACCATGTATTGAAACCATCACCCACTAAAACCAATAGTGTGACCCATATCAAACTTATGACATAACATAAATCACCACTTTATATAACTCAATCAAATCGCATAACTATTATCTTATTGCTAGGGATAACAACGACCATTTAAATGTCAATGCATGTAGAGTAGTATATAAAATAGTTTAATTCCTTCCCTTTGCATTTGTTTATATTGCTTTTGCCTTTTTCCAACTTCTCTTTAGTATTGTTACTAACATGTCTATTGTGCAGGTGTCAAAGTAATGAGTCCAGGAACATATAGCAATAATAGCAATGGATAACATAGGCAATCGTAACATGTGATTAGAGCTCAGAACAAAACATAACACACCTTACCCAACATTCATTTGTCGCACATAGAACCAACACATAATAAGCCCAATCCATCACCAATAAGATCTCATCAACCATGTAAGCAATGTCGAACCATGGCACAAACATCAAATAAGATCCATATATTATCTCCCAATATACAAGGGGGTCCCACCTACTAGTATTATTTATCTCGTTAGCTTATAATAATAGGCTTTAGTAATACTTTGTGGGAAAAAAACTTCATTGCGATTTTAATCGTCAACAGTATGTACAACAACATGTGTTACATATTGTCTTTATTTTAACCTACCAAGGCTTGCATTTCTCAAAATATCTTTGGCCCAAGTTTATTTCTTTATGGTCATTATTAAATCTCTCAAGCAATTATGTCTGTGTTGTGTCAATAAAGTGTTTAATGTGAAGTTGTAGTCCCTAGAATCCATTCTCAATTTTAATACATGCTCTTGGATGGAAAAAGGCCCGATGTTTTCATGCTAAAATTTAACTACTCCAATTAACTTCATGTCAAAATGAGGCAATGTACCAGTGAAGGCCCACAAATATTTTTGGCTTGTCGTATTGAGGCGACCTCTTCTAATAGAACACTTTCAAAGTTTTTTTACATTACATTTAATGAGATGATATGTTTGGTTAAGAAAACATGTTTACTTTTGACCTTGATAACAATTGATTGTGACAATACACGTTGAACTACATTATTGTCTTTGGAATGAGTTTTCTTACCAATGATGTGAAAATAATCCACAAGGCTTCTAACAATATGATTACTTATTTTTGAAATTTTAACTATTTTAATTCCTAAAATTTTCCTAACAATAATCAAACTCCTAGATTTTAACAAAGATAGAAATAACTGACTTAAGCTACATTAGTTTTTATTCAAAAAATTCTTTGATATTTTTTTTGACTAATAAAAAATAATTCCATTAGTTATCTTACCTTTAGGGGGCACTAGACCACTTTCATCCACTTAAATGCATTTAGGATTTATTTGGTGCACTCTTAGTTTAGGTAAGGACAATGGTTTCATAATCTTGCACTCTTCACCTCTCTATTGTGGCATAAATGTAGGAGTTCTTAACCCTTCCGTAACTTGTAGGTTGAAATTGGGAGGAGAGTGGACATGTTGATGGCTAGTTTGAGGAATTTATAATTGTTCAGTAAGAAGTTGCACTAGAGGAAATTATTCACTAGAAGTATATTCACTAGTTTCCTCTCTAATTTCATCCTCATTATAATTAGATCCAACCAAATCCATCATCGTCTTCTCATCAACAACAACTTATTATGATGAACAATCATTGGAGGATCACTAGATGAAAAAATTGTATTGGCCTGTACTAAAATCACACACTTTGCTTGTGGTGATGTAGGAGAAACAATAGTGGTATCTATTGTATTAGAATTTTGATTGGCCTCTACTAAAATCCCACATTTTCCCATACCTAAACTTGCATTTTCTTTTCCTTTAATGACCTTTTCAGTAGGCTTGAGTTTCCTCAAAGACTTTCTTGATAGATTATGTGTGTTCCCCATGTTCACATGGATTGAAAACAAGAAATAGACAATATTTTCCTTCCAATCATGGAAAAATCCTAAAAAATGTTTGTAAGAATAATGTTTTTGTGGAATATGTCTATTAGCTTGCAAACAACCTCAAATTTTTGAGAGAGATTATGGGGGTGCTTTTTGTATTTTTTTCATTGTTTTTTCTTAAATCTAGAAGGAACACACATATGTTATAGAACACGTGTGCATTACTTTTACAATATATAATAACCTATAACCTACCAAAATTTTCACCTTATTACTATTAACCTTAACCCTTATCAAACATACTCCCTATACTTTAACAACTAAACAAGATCACCACACAAAGCCTTAATGGGTAATTTATAGCCTCTAATTACAAATATCTGTGCAATTATTAGGATTTGGTATTCGGGTCTTTAGCATGGTTAAGGCATATACCATGGCCAGGGGAGGAAAACAAGTTACTTATCTCGAAAACAAGCTTCTCATGCACAATGACCATGAATAAGGTCTCAAACTACCACATAGATCCTCTCTAAGGGATATTTGGTACCATTAGTACATTTTAGGTATTTATGGGGGATATATGGTGCCATTAGTATGTTTTTCATTATAAAAATGGGTCTTGGGGCCTATACCATGGCTGGGGGAGTAAACCAAGGGCCTCAGGCCCAAAATAAATATTCTTCAGTTCAATGGCCATGAATAAGGCCTCAAACCACCAAAATTATCCTCTCTAAGTAATATACTATCTTTGGGTATAATGTGAATGCCATTATGAGTTTTTTCCATAACATCTGGAAGTTAGGGCCTATGCTTTGGTCAAGGAAGGAAAAAAAGGCCTTAGGCCCTAAATGACACTTTCTCATGCTCAATGGCCACAAAAAAGACCTTTAACTAAAAATATGGGTACCATTATATGTTTTACACAATAAGGATGGGTATCAATACCTCAACCATGTCTTGGGGAGGAAAACAAGGGCCTCATTCCCTAAGAAAAGATTTATATTCACTAGCCATAAAAAAGACTTTGACTAGGAATATGGGCATCACCATTAGTATCCTTTCCACAATAAGAATGGGTATCAGCCTTTAGGACATTGACCATGGTTGGGGAAGGAAAACAAGGACCTCATTCCATAAAACAAGATTTATCATGCTCAATGGCCATGAACAAGGCCTTCAACTAGGAATATGGGTGCCATTAGTGTGTTTTACATAATAAGAATGGGTCTTAAGACCCATACCATAGGAAAGGGAGAGAGATAGGGTCCTTGGGCCCTAAATAAATATTATTTATCTTGATGGCCATAACAAGGCCTCTCTCAAGACCGATACCATAGGAAATGGAGAAAGATAGGGTCCATGGGACCTAAATAAATATTCTTTATCTTGATGGCCATAACAAGGCCTCTCTTAAGACCCATACCATAGGAAATGGAGAAAGATAGGGTCCTTGGGACCTACATAAATATTCTTTATCTTGATGGCCATAACAAGGCCTCAAACCACCACATAGATCCTCGTCAATGGATCTCTATCCTTTGGTGGGGGGGGGGTGTCTTTGGCATCATTAGTATGTTTGGGATTCTATGGGAGATATTTGGAACCATTAGTATGATTTGCACAATAAAAATGGGTCTCGAGGCCTATACCATGGCCAAGGGAGGAAAATAAGGGCCTTAGGCCCAAAATAAATATTTTACATGTCAATGAACATGAAAAGGGCCTCAAACCACCATACTAATCCTGTCTAAGGTATATTTGGCCTTTAAGGGGATCTTTGGTTCCTTTAGTATGATTTGGGCCTATTTGGGAATCTTTGGTATTGTTAGTATATTTTCCACAAAAAAATGGGTCTCACGGCCTATACCATGACCAAGTGAAGAAAACAAGGGCCATAGGCCCAAAAAAATGATTTTTGAGCTTATTGGCCATTAATAGGGCCTCAAACCACCACACATATCCTACCTAACAAATCTCTACCCTCATAGGGTATATTTGGTATCATTAGTATGTTTGGGCCTCTATGGGGTATCTTTGGCACCATTAGTATGTTTTTCATAATAAAAATGGGTTTGAGGGATGATACCATGGCCAAGGGAGGAAACCAAGGGCCTTAGGCCCAAAATGAAGCTTATTGAGATCAATGATCATCGACAAGGCCTCGAACCACCACAAAGATACCTTTCAAGGGATTTATGGCCTCTAGGTGGGATATGGTGTCGTTAGGGTTTTTTTCACAAAACATATAGAAGTTGGAGATTGTACCATGGATAGGGGGAAGAATAAGTTCTATAAGACATAAATGAATCTTTCTCATGATAAATGGAAATGAAAAAGGACTCTGACTAGGAATATGGGAACCATTAGTATATTTTACATAACAAGAATTAATCTTAGGACCCCTACCATGGCCAAGGGAGGGAAACAAGGGCCTTAGGCCCTAAAAATATATTATTAAGATTAATGTCCATGGACAAGGCCTTGAACCACAACATATATCCTCTCTAATGGATCTATGGTACCTAGGTGATACATAGAAATCATTTTCAAGTTTTGAGCACCACATTAGGATCTCAAGGCCTTCGAGTTGAGCCTTAGTGCCATTAGGAGGTTTTTTGCTCTACATAATTCACTCAAGGCCTTGAACATGGTTAAGTAAGGAACATAAGGTGATAAGTCCCTATTTGAATCTTCTTGGGATCAAGCTTCATGTAAAAGTCATCCAACAACAACACAAGTCTTCTATAAGGGATAATTGACCTCGTGGGGATCTTTGACATCATTAATTTATTTTGCAGAATACAAATGGGTCTCAAGCCCTATATCATGGACAAGGGAGGGAAATTATAACCTTAGGCCCAAACAAAATATTGTTAATATCAAGGTCCATGAATTAGGGTTCAAACAACCACACAATCCATTCTAAAGAACATTCGGTCTCTAAGTAGGATATGGGTGCAATTAGGAGTTTTTTAGTAACACATATGGGAATTAGGGCCTATATCATGGATGAGGGAGGAAAACAAGGGCCTTATTCCCTAAATGAAGCTTTCTCATGCTCAATGTCCATGAAAAAAGACATCTTATTGGGAATATGGGAACTGTTAGTATGTTTTTCACAATAAGAATGGGTTTGAGGACCCCCTTACCATGGTTGAGGGAAGAAAATAAGGGCTTTAGGACCTAAAAAAATCTTCTCAAGATCAATGGCCATGAACAAGGACTTGAACTACCACAATGATCTTGTTTAAGGTATATTTGGACTTTGGGTAGATACAAGCACCATTTTCAAGCTTTAAGCACCACAATTGGGTCTGGAAGCCTCCAGGGTGGACCTCAGTGCCATTAGTATTTTTTTCACACCATGTAATGCACTTGGGGCCTTGAAAATGCTTAGTTGATCCAGGTGGATCTCAGTGGCTACCCACCTTGTCCAATTGGCTCAAAATAGTTTTTTGGAAACTTACTATTTTTAGCATTTTTTCAGTTCTTAAACATCCAGGACCATTTTGAGGGCCTAAACGATTCTTATTCGTGATTAGGAACCTCAAAGATTGCCAACGGATTTTATTGACCCCCCTAAGTGAATATCCTCGTCAATACCTTTCCAATGAGCTATCATGTGCCATAAACGAAGATTGTATGCAAAAGTCACAACCCCGGAAAGTTGATGTACTAAGTTACCCCAACGGGGCCCACATGACTTTTGGCGCTTCGTCTGCTAGGGTTAGGTTTTTGGATGTATAGGGTTTTGGCATTCATGTTTATTGTAAAAATTCCTTAATAGCCTCATTGTACTCATATTCTCATGAATGAGCATAACCGTCACATCTCTTCTCAGAGATAAGTTGCCACCATTCTAGCAAGCTTGTTTTCATTCTGCATTTTACAGTTTTCAACATATTTCTTATTTAATATAAGCCAAGCTTGATTGTATCTCTGTTATTTTTCACTGTGTGTCTGTGTTAATATTATAAATATGTGGTTTCATTTCATTCTGCTCATAAATCCATATCAATGGTATCAGAGTGGTCTACTCTTTGTCATGCTTTTTAATGCATGTACTCGACGTGGTTAGGGTATAGAGAGTTGGGTCTCGAACTTGTTTCTCTTGAGGAAATCTGCTCTCGCACACCCAAGAAACCATCCATTGTAGGTGGAAATAAATACGATGGGATAAGAGATCCTTTCAAATGTTTCTCGAGGAATCCCTTGAGTGACAGAGGATCGAGATGATGAATAACTTTGCACAAATCCTTCGACGACTATCAACAAGTGACACATCCACCTCAACCGAAGGCGCCACCCCCTTCAAGGTACAAATCATTTTTGATATTCCTATATTTGAAAGTCAAATATATTTCGATGCCATAGATAAATGGTTAAACCTTCTAGAAGGGTATTTTCTGTCCACAATGTTTCCGATAGAGAAAATATTACATTTGCACTCCTCAAGGCCATCCTCCATGTCAAATATTGGTGGGCGACTTTCTGTGAGAAAAAGGAAATAGAGGGATCCACATTATTTGTAGTTTCACCCAACTGGGGTTCCTTCAGGGATGCTATTAAGGAACAATACTACCCTGTTGGAATTTATGATGACTTGTATATAAGTCGATGGACCACGCCGCGACAGAAAAGAGACCAAACAGTGCTAGAGTTCACTAATGTATTCCATACCTTGCACACCAAGATGGGTATCAAATATTGTTAATGACATCTGTTTCTGAAGTACCGTGATGGTTTGCATAGATACATCCATACATAAATGAATTTTTTTGACATCTCATCCTTGGGAACGACCTATTGATATGCTGTCAAAATCGAGCAGAAACTGAAACAAAAGACACAAAAGTTTGGGTCTGGGAACCCCTCACAGTAGAAGCAGAGAAAGGGAAGCCCCAACCCATAGAACAAAGGATAGAGAAAAAATGGGAAACCTCAGGACAACTAGTCCAAGAAACAAGCAAAGAAGGACAATGGGAAGATGAAGAAAGATACCAGAAAGTGGTGTGACTTCCATAAGAGCCCCTAGAATAACACTGCTAATTTCTGCTCAAAGAAGTCATTGGTGGTTGAGTTAAAAGCCTCTCAATAAGATGCAAGTTCAAACTTCGAGTCATAACTAGTAAAGGGGAGACATATAATTGATGAGGAACCTAATTCCACTATTTCTACCACCAAGATCCATCCCAGTGGACCTGATGAGCCAGAGGGAGGCGAGCGCTTCTTTCATTCATAGATATGGGTAAAAGGAAATATACTGCACTTCATCATTGATAGCCGTAGCTAGAATAACCTCGTCTTAGCAGAGGTTGTCATGTGGCTAGCCCTGCCAACAACTCTGCACCCACAACCCTACACCATCAGATGGCTCTGTCAAGGAAGTGATCTTCACATCAACCAACATTGATACATGTCGTATGGAATCAAGCCATTCAAAGATGAGGTATTGTGTGATGTTTCTCCCCTTGAAGTTTGTGATGTTGTTTTGGGCCAAACTTATTTATGGAAATGTCATGTTGTATATGAGTCTAGGCCTCACAATGTTATTATTACTTTGAACAAGAAATTATACAGGATACCCGAGGTAGTCCTACCTAGTGCTATTTCCTTGATCTTTGCCAAACAATGAAGGAAGGCCATTTCTCAAACCAAGAAGTTTGTCTTCTTCGTGATTCACTCTCAGAGTGAGTGAAAGGTTGCAACCACATCCATGGCCTCCGCGGCCAACCTCTCCACGCAGCATAAGCAAGTGGATAAGGTCATGGAAGAATACAAAGACATCTTCTCATCACCTACTAGAGTACCTCTGCACTGTCAGTTCAAGCATCCCATCAATCTGACCCCTGATGCACTGCTACCCAATGGGCCAGTCTATCTCCACTCTCGGATCGAAAATGAGGAGATCAAGCATCAGATCTAAGAACTTATCCTCAAGGGGCACATCCAACCCAACTCATCACCTTGTGGAATTCCAATCATGCCGATGTACAAGAAAGACGAGACTTGGATACTTTGCATTGACTACTGGGCCCTAAATAAAATCACAGTTAGGAACTGATACTTGATTCCCTGAATCGATGATCTCCTTGATCAACTCAAGGATGAAAAATAATTTAGTAAGATTGATCTAAAGTCTGGCTACCATCATGTCCCAATAGAACCGACAAATGTATGGAAAACTTCCTTCAAGTCAAAAGAAGGTCTTTTTGAATGGTTGGTCATGCCCTTTCGTTTGAAAAATGACCCAACAAATTTCATGAGGATGATGGACAATATCTTGTGGTGTTTCACTACTTATTTTGCGGTGGTGTATCTGTATTACATCCTCATCTACAACAAGTCTTGGGAAGAACACTTGCAACATATTCAGTAGGTTCGACACACTCTATGGCAGCACAAGCTATATGCCAACTTGGAAAAAATATCCTTGGACATGGACAATGTCCAATACTTAGGGTACATTGTTGATTCGCATGGTGTGCATGTTGATCCGGCCAAGATCCAAGTCATCTGAAATTGGCCAGCCCAAACTACGCTCAATGAGATTCGAAGCTTCTTAGGCCTTGCCAATTTCTATCAAAGATTCGTGTTGGGATTCTCCCCTATTGCATGGGCCCTCAACCAAATAACTAGAGGTGGTGGTAAGGAAAAATTTGTGTGGATCCTATCCAAACATAAAGCGTTCGATGATTTGAAGTAGTTCTTATGCTCTGCCCCAATGATTTCATTATCTAACCTACAATATCCCTTTGAGATTGAGACATATGCTTCAAACTATGATGTGGGTGCATTCATCACTTAGCAAAACCACCCCATGGCTTACCATAGTGAGACACTATCAGATGTCGTCCATAACTACCCTACTTATGACAAATATATGTACTCCATTGTGCAAGCCTGCAGCTAGTGGAGGCATTACATTCTTGAGAAGGAGACAATCATCCACACTGATAATAAGCCATTGCAGTTCATGTAGATAGAAGGAAAATTGCAGAATGACCGCCATCAGAAGTGGTCCACATATTTGCAACAATTCCACCTCAACATCAAGTATAAAACAAAAAGTACAAATCGAGTTGCCGATTTCCTCATCTTACCTCCAATCGTGACACTCACCATACTGATTGATTCTTTCAGCCACGATACCTCCGGATGGCCCCACCTTTATGAGACAGATCCTGATTTTTCCAACACCTACCAGATGTTGGGCACAAACACAACTATCATCAATTTACATCTTTAGGATGGGCTACTGTACCATTTGGGACATCTATGCATTCCATCAAGCGAGTGAGCAAAGATGATTTTGGAATCCCACTACAATCGGGTGGTATGACACTTCGGCATGGAAAAGATAGTGCCAGTGTTGCAATGACATTTATGTTGGCCGAAAATTCGACAAGATGTTAGCAAGTATATCCAGTCCTGTACTGCCTGCACTAATTCCAAGATGGCCATTAAAAAACAATGCTTGTACCCTCCTCTGCCTACTCCTGACAAGCCTTGGGAATCCATCTCAATGGACTACATTCCGGGCCTTCCGTCCACCAAGCAGGGAAATGACTGTGTTTTTGTGGTTGTTGATCACTTTTCCAAGATGGTGATTATGGTCACCTACAAGAAGAGCATCACAGTGGAGGCCATTGCTAACCTCTTCTTTGAATGAGTGTGGGTACACTTTGGGATCCCATAAACCATTATCTTAGATCAGGACAGTCAGTTCCTCAACACATTCTGGTCGAGCCTTTGGTCACTGCTAGGCACTAAGCTCACCAAGTCCACTTCCTTCCACCCCAGACGAATGGACAAACCAAGGTTGTCAATTGGATGATCGTGCACATCCCGTGCATGTACAATTCCAAGAACCCCCGCTCCTAGGATGAGAGTATTCCCTCTATTCAACACAACTACAAAAAATCCATACATAGCTCAACTAGCCACAACCCATTTTAGGTGCGGTTGGGATTTCAACCATTGGGTCCCATGGATGTTTCACTACCCCTTGCGTCCACCCAGGAAGACTCATCACATGCTCCAACTGGAGTTGACAAAGCCACCTAGTTCATTGAGAAAATTGAGCACATCCTCCAACAAGTTCAAGATATTTTATAGAAGTCCAATTCCAAGTACAAGCAGTGCCATGATCAAGACTGGGTGCCACACCAGTTTTAGATGGGAGACAAATTTTGGTTGCACTTCTAGAAAGAACACCTTACATGGACTCATCATAAGCTTTGTCCATTGCGTTATGGACCCTAAGCCATCACCAAGGATGTGGGTGAATTTTGTTTTGAGCTCAACCTTCCCCCATTCCTTGGCCTGCACCCAATATTCAATGTGGACCTCCTTCGTCCTTCTTTTCCACCATTATTGGACACCTCAGAGATAACAAAACAATTGACACCAAAAGAGCTCAACCTTGACTGCATGGAATAAGAATCCACTGATCATATCATGGACACACAGGTCAAGGGAACTCCCCAACAGAGGATCCTTCTTTATCGGGATTTCAAAGCAAGGCAAATCCTGCACCATGGCAAGTAGCTCACCTGAGGCCAAATTCAACAAAAATTTCCTCATATGATGGGGGAACTCAATGCAATGGAGACCATTGCTTCACAAGGGGGGAGGATTGAACCAGGAGGATCTCTATGGCCACCCACCTTTTCCAACTGGCTCAAAACATTTTTTGGCATCTTACTATTTTTAGCAGTTTTTTGGTTCCTGAACTTCCCGGGCCATTTTGAGGGCTTAAACGATGATTTTTTGCGGTCAAGCACCTAAATGATAGTCGAATGCTTTGATTGATCCCCATAAATGAAGCTCCTCATCAATACCTTTCCAAAGATCTATTGTGCTCCCTAAGTGAAGATTGTATGCAAAATTTTTGACCTCGGGAAGTTGATGTACTAACTTACCCCAATGGGGCCCACATGACTTTTGACACTTCATCTCCTAGGGTTATGTTTTTGGATGTCTAGTTTTTTGGAATTCATGTTTATTGTAAAAATTCCTTCAGAGACTCATTGTACTCATCTTCTCGCGAATGAGCGTAGTTGTCACTTCTCTTCTCAGAGATAAGATGCCACCATTCTAGCAAGCTTGTTTTTCAGTTTGCATTTTACAATTTTCAACATATTTCTTATTTAATAGAAGCCAAGTTTTACTGTATCTATGTTATTGCTCACTGTGTCTCTGTGTTAATATTATAAATTTGTGGCTTCATTTTGTTCTGTTCATAAATCCGGATCATTAGGGAATAAACATAAGGTGCTAAGGCCATATTTGAATGTTCTCAAGAACAATATTCATGTAGTAGTCCTCAAATCCTACACAAGACCTCTAGAGGGAATCTTTGATCTATGTGGGAGATATTTTGTGCCATTGGTATGCTTTGTAAATTAATAATTTGATACATGTGGATATCGGTGGCCATCCACCTATTCTAACTATCTCAAAACAATTCTATGACAATTTACAATTTTTAGCAATTTTCGGGTTCTAAACTTCCAAGGCCATTTTAAGGGCCTAAACGATGATTTTTCGTGACCGAGCACCTCAATGATCACCCAAGGAATTATTCAGACTATTAAATGAAAATTCCCATCAGTACCTTTCCAACTAGCTAACGTGTGCGCCAAACAAAGACCGTATGCCAAAGTTACGCCCTCGAGAAGTTTATACACCAAACTACCCAAAACGGGGTCCACAAGCCTGCTGGATTTTCATCTTTCATGGTTATGGTTTTGGATGTTATTTATGTTAAAAATACCTTTGGAGCCTCATTGTAATGATCATCTTCTTGTGAATGAACATAACCATCACATCTCTTCTCATAGATAAGTTGCCACCATTCTAGCGAGTCATTCACTCTGTAATTTTACAATTTTTGTAAATTCTCTCATTAATAAAAATTGTGCATTACTTTATCTCTATGTTTATTGAAATATTTATGTGTATCTCTCAATATCTCTCTATATTTCATTGTTATATATCTTCCTTCATTTCATTCTAAAAACTAATCCAGATCAGTGGTATCAGAGAAGGCTTCTCTGTTAAGAACCTGAATAGATCTACCAATATAATAACCACAAATATTGAATACAAAATATATCCACGAAGCAATATAGAAGAAACCACACTTTATTATATCAAATCCTTGAGGTAGGGCAACACCATACAATGGATCCTATTATGGAAGGGATCGTCTGCTGTTCACTTGCCTCTTCGAGGGGGCATCCTCCTATTGAGCTACCGCTCCAAATACAATATTTCTCTTCATGTCTCATTACATTGCTTGAACCCCTTTATATAGTGCTACCATCACCTAAGAACATTCTAGAGGAGGAATCTT
>SNQJ01S0123980.1:59579-73696 GCA_010110895.2 Picea sitchensis
TTCTTTTAGACTCTTTTTCCTTTTTCCAATTTTCCTTTGTTTACAGGCATTTCCGCATTGTATTCAATATGCATCCCGCGGAAACCTTAGATCACCATACCCTGACTGTTTAGACAAGTGCATAATCTCTGCACCCTATCCATATCTAGCCTACGAAAACCTCAAATCTCTGCACTGTACCTTACTATTGGGTTGTGACGTCTCCTGTAGAAATTTTTGGATTAGGTATTTTTGTCCTCTTTCATCCAGTTTTCTTTGATCACCTAGAAAGAACTTTTGGTGCCAGTACTTGACTGTTTTCTGAGTGTAAGACTTGTCGTTGATTGGTTTTCAGGGATTGAAAACCCTTCTTCATCATTTTACAAGTTTTAACTTCTTTCTTTTTGTCAACAAGGACATAATCTCGGGATTTAAATCTAAGTGCTTGATTGATAAAAGTCTTTGATTTGATTTAAAGTTTTGGATTGTTTTACATTTTCTGGATTGCTCGTTGATTGGAAAATTATTTTCGTTTGCATTTAGCGAAACGCTTTCTTGTCATCTTCATTTTTTATCTTCATTGAAAGTTTGATTTGGGTATTTGTTGAGTGTATCTATTTTCTTTGATTACTTTTCCTTTCTTCATTATATCCCTGACTTGGTTTTGGAAAGGAAGAATTAAAGTCATTTATTCTTTTTAAGTAATCATTCATAAGAAAAAAAATTTCATTCAATTTTTTTTTTTTTACAAGAGAACAAATTCAGAAATTTCATTGCTTATGATTGTTTGAAATCATGTTCTTTCAAGAAAAAGAAATCACATTTCGTAGCTTTCGTGTTTCTGGAAAAATAATTTCTCCCTATTGTAATTAGAGTTCATCGAACTAAACCATTGCATCAATCATATATTCTTGCATATTATTGGGTGAAGGTCTCATACAACATTAGTTTCATCTCCATCTCCCTCTTGCATAAACAACAACCTTTAAAATACTACGTAATTTTAAAAATTTATAGTAACTTTTATTTTCTAGAAACTCTTTTACACCAACATTAGCTAGGCTAGCACTTTGGAATAGGTTGTGAGGCACACTATCCAAATCATAAAACACACTGTAGCATCTTGTGATAGGGAGTGCTCAAATCCAATTGCAACATTTTGTCCTAGGAAGCCCTTCTCACACAAGGATCAAACCTGAGGTCGCATTAAGGCTGGCAAACTTACTCACCTTGATTTTTTGGTCTTGGTGTAGAGATTATGCGTATTATGGGGGTCACTTGAAGGTATACCCACAATTATGAGTGGAATCCTTTTGAGTTGATTTCGGGCTAGATACCTTGCCCTTGCATGTGGATCAGACTGTCGATTGTTTCCCTAGGCATCACTATTGTTCTTGGTAACCTTAGTAGCCTATCTCTTTAGGGTCTTACACGAGGTGACTATGGAGGGGAAAGTCTTCACGGCACCTAGAATCCTCGTTGACTAGACTCACTTGGGCTCCTTGGAGGGTATACCCATGATTATGTGTGGGAGCTTGCACCAGGGTGTAAGTCCGTTAAGTAGGTCGTCAACGTAAATTTTCAACCCGCTCTATCCTAGCCCCTTCTTGTCTTGACCTTGCAATGTTGGATTTCATCACCAACTAGTGACTTCGACAAAAGAAGGTTTGTTTTCTTGGTTTGATTTCTATATTTTATTAGCGAGTGTTGCTTGTTTCCGTAGTTGGCCATATATTTTTTCCATAAAATATTTGGTTCGACCAACATCGACCCTCCACGCCATTCACGTAGGATGAAAGGGCTACACTCAGAAGATCCATAAGGTTATATCCCTTTTCCTCCTAGTTCACTGGAGGGCTCTCCCACGTGGAGAGAGTTCCAGGACACCATAACCTCACGAGCGGAAAGTTCTGACTCTTTAGAAAATTTCTGAATTATTTTCGATTCTCTAGAGGCTTTATGAATTCCTCCTGGAAACAAGAGATGTATTCTTCAGATGAATATATCAGAAGAACTTGTTATTGACACTTCTGGAATACCAATTGGACTCCATACAGGACCTAAAGTCAAAAATCCCCTTTGGTCTACTAACATATTTAGAAACCCGCCTCACATGGTGCAAGATCTTTACGAAAACTTGGGGGTAGGTCCTGATCCACCTGTCGTATCACAATTTCCCAAAATGTTTGTTACCTACACGATACCTATAGACCAATTTGTCGGTACCACTAGAAATATCACCGTCATTCCAGACACATAGTCAGTTGGTCCTAGCTTGACGTTTTCTCTCCAGATGGCCCATTCTACTATGGTCCCACACGTTAGGACTATTCCTACCGGGAATGTGGTGGTTAATCAAGCTCCCATTGTCACACCACTCTCATCTAGACCTATCTCACCGCTTCCTCCTGGGTATCAGTCTTTGAATCCTTCCACCACCGTCCCTACCCAGGTTCCAATCGGAGTTTCTGGACTTTTTGTTCCACCTGGGTATAATGTTGTTGTCGGTTTTGTTCCTACACCTTCGCATGTCCTCTATGGAAGGTATTATCCACCTTTTCTTGGGGGATCTGGCCCTAGTGGCTCCAATCCAATTGGAAGCACCCAACATCTATTCACTTATGGTTACCAGATTCCCGTTGGAGGGCAATCTCACGCTGGGGGGAAACCTCAATTTGGGGGTCAACCTCAGACTAGGGCATCACCAAACATTGGGGGGGAACCTCCACTTGGAGGACAACCTCAGGTTGGACTCTATAACCCATTATATGGACATAACACATCGGGATCACTAGCCCAACTTTGGAACCTTCTTGCCCAAAGAAATCCATAATCATCTGGGGGGAAACAATCTCAAGTCAACTCTTTTGTACCCCCTCACTCTAGCTAGCCATATCTAGGTTCTTTCAATCCTACTTGGGGTCCTAACGTTCACTCCATTGTCCCTTTTCAAGGGAACATATCTAATTGAGCCAACCCAATGGGCTATATGCCTCTAAATCCTCCACGACAGAATCTGTTAGGACTCTCCACTTACATGCAAACTGCTTATGGTCCTACTGGTATACCAACGAGACTTCCTCCCCAAATTCACCAGTATCCTCATGTGAATAGATAGTTTCATTTTTTAGCCACTTTGGATTTACCCAACTTATCTAGAATCTTGAATGATCCTATCTTACACCCCCCCATTGGTCCGTTATACTAGCCAAATTACCATCCGACATTCCCAAGTTTGACGGTCGACTGGGAGAAGACCTAAACAATCATGTTATGACCTTTCACCTCTGGTGTTCGTCCAAATCTTTGATGGACGACTCCATTTGGTTACATATCTTCCAACGAACTCTCACAGGTTCGGCCACAAAGTGGTACATAGAATTACCTCGAGGTTTCTTTAACGACTTCAACACCCTTGCCATGGATTTTCTCACACATTACCAACTACCAATCTGCTACGAGATAGGAACCAAGATTTTGAGTTCCTTTAAGCAATCCTCTGCCACTCACATTTCCGATCACATCCATGAGTGGAGACGTAGAAGACGCTTGATCAAAATCGACCTTCATGGTCAGTTATTGGCTGAATGGTTCGCCATATCATTCGTCAATAAAAACTCCTGTGATATTTCCATGGGTGAAGTTGTCACTGAAGAGAAGGATATTAGTCGCGCTTAGTACCTAGATCTCGTTTATTCGCAAATGGGAACTCTTTACGACTTGTTCCCTGATGCTCCTCGCCCTTTGACCACAACTACCTCAATAACCCTGGCAAATTCTCATGTCGCTGATGGTGTGATTGGTACCTTCCACGCTGATGCTAAATCCATGTCGTCCACTCACACCAATTCCAAATCTACTGCTTCTAATATCCAAGGTGCTCCGACTCCTACTTCTTCCACTGGTAAAACTTCTGAGGTTAACTCCGTTCAATCCACCCATGCCGGGAAAAATAAATCTAAAAAAGGAAAGGGTAAGAATAAGGAGGATAGAAATAATAATCCGCAATTCGAAAATGCCAAAACACAGTATGTTGATGATAAGGATAAGCGTAAAACTTGATATCTTTGCCTTATTTGTGGTGATGATCACTACACGAAATACTGTCCAAGACGTGCTGAGGTCACTAAGTTCCTTCAAGGGACTGGAAATCCTCCCACACATGTTGTTTTGTCACAACCTTTACCTTCTCAACAACAAGCCCAATTGGTCATTCATGACCAACCCTCTCCTTCCACCACTTCGTATGTTCTTATGTGTATTGGTAATTCTACCAAGAATGACGTTACAATCACCACTCGGGCCAAAGAGTATTCTCCTTCAAAGGAGAAAGTTGACGATTTACCACCTTCGTTGGTTCAAACACCTCCCTCAAATTCACCTCCCAACGGTCCTCTTCAACTCGAATGACCAGGTCCCGATACAGTCCTCCACCCTCCTCCCAAGGGCGTTGTTCGGAATTATTCCTTCAATCCTCATGCATGTGCTGCTCAAAACTACAACATTGTAGAATATATTGCGCAAGCACCCTCTGCGATGTCAACTCTCGAAGTCCTTCAAAGTTGTCTCTCTCAACGGAAGGCATTGTTAAAGGCCATTGGTAGAATTGATCCCACATATATGAATTTGATAATCTTTGACCTAGAAGACCACATTCCAAGGCTACCTCCTCAGTTAGCGTTTCAAATTCAAGTTGTTTTAGAGAACAATAATATTTGTAGAACCTTTATTGACGAGGGTGCGTCGACATGCGTTATGTTAGTTACTTGTTGGAAAGCCAATGGCTCTCCCCCCCTCACTGAATCACACAATACACTTAAGTATTTCAATTGTTCTGGTTTTAAACCCTACAATGTTCTTCCTTTGTTTTCTATTACATTGGAAGGCAAATCGGTCAACGTCGAGGTCAAGGTCTTTGATGCACCTCTTGAATATAACCTCTTACTTGGCGATAGCTGGATTGATTCCATGCATGCCATCGTGTCTACCCTTTTCCATGTGTTACGTTTCCCACATCAAGGAAAAATCGTTATGGTTGACCAACTAGCCTTTTTCAATTCCGATTCTCATACTAGAAACGTACCCTTTATCTCGAATACACCTCTTGGGTACAAGAATGTCAGTGTGGGTCTCCTAAAAGATTCAACTTTGATGGACACCTTCCCAATACCACCACCCGATGTTCCACCTCCTTTTGTCACCTCAATCAAAATCATTTCCACCTCTGTCCACGAAACCCCTGCATCTCATGACCCATGGATAGTACCTGATCCTGGTGATTATCTTCGCTATGATGAACAAATGCCCTTAAGTCCAATTGAATCCACTTATCAAGCCATTCAATCGACAACCCCTTCTACACCCCCGCTTTGTGATTCGTCTCCTGATCCGCTTCACATGATTTTTCCTACCGACGAGATGATAATGTCAGTCATGTCCATGGAAGACATCCCATGGGATGATGGAAATCGTCGTTCCATTCTCTTCCTAGAACAACACACCATAGAGAGTTACCAACGGATTTCGACTATGTCAACCGTTGTTGTCATTTCCTCTATTCCCGAGTCATCCCATGATGTGCTACATGAAGGGAACCTGAGTAATATCTCACCCACTGTTCCTCTTGACATATCCATTAAACCTGGAGTCATCGAAAATGTTCACATCGGAGTCTCATGTTTCGTTGATGAGGTCGTCACTTATAAATCCATTTTTCAAGAATTTTGTGACGTTTTCGCTTGGAGCTACGAAGAGAGGTCGGGTATTGACCCCGATATCATTGTGCAAGAAATTAAGACCTACCCAGATGCTAAACCTGTCTAGAAGAGACTTCACCCAATCCACCCTCATAAAGCCACTGCTATCAATCTTGAAGTTGGAAAAATTCTTAAGGCTGGCTTTATCTACCCCATGACTTTAACTGATTGGGTATCCAATCTAGTTCCTGTCAATAAAAAAAAAAGGCACGATCCATGTATGTGTAGATTATAGGGATATCAATAAATATTATCCTAAGGACAATTATCCAACCCCCTTCATTGACTGGATTGTCAAAGATTGCGCCGGGAGCGAAATATTCTCCTTAATGGACAGTTTCTCCAGCTATAATCAGATTAATATTTTTCCCGTGGATCAACAAAAGACTGCTTTCATTTGTCCTTGTGGTACTTTTGCCTACCGAAAACTACCTTTCGGTTTGAAGAATGCTAGTGCGACTTTTCAACACACCATGTCTTATGCTTTTCATGATATCAATCACATCGTACAACCATATCTTGATTATCTACCAACGCATTCCATGCGTCGCCAAGATCACCAGGCCCATCTCCAAGCCATTTTTCTTTGTTGTCGTTACTATCATATACGCTTGAACCCACACAAATGTGTTTTTTGTGTGGATTTCGGCCGACTTCTGGGTTTTATTGTGTCACTTCATGGAATTAGGGTAGACCCTTTGAATGTTGAGGCTATCCTTAATCTACCTCCTCCTTCCACACTATGCCAGCTTCAAAGTTTGCAAGGGAAGGCAAAATTTTTGCGTCGATTCATTTTAAATTACGTCGAGTTAACACAGGGTTTTATTCGACTGTTGAAGAAAGTTTACGATTTTGTATGGGATGATACCACCAATAAATGATTTGAAGCTTTAAAACTTTCCTTAGCCTGTACACCACTACTTTTCCCACCCGATTATAGTCGAGACTATTTCCTTTACCTTGCAGCTTCGGACTCTACCATTGCAATGGTTTTAGTTCAAGAAGACAATTCGCACGATGAACATCTAATTTAATATTTGAGTTGAAGTCTCACGACCACGGAAGCCAAATACCTACATGTGGAGAAACTGGCCTTGGTAGCTGTCCAAGATGTCCAACGTTTTCATCATTATATCCTATTACACAAAACCACTGTCATTTATGATTGCAACCCTATGAAACATATTTTTACACACCAATTTATAGGGGGAAAGTACTCCAAATGGATAGTGATTCTCTAGGAGTTCGACTTAGATTTTGAACGCGATAAGTCTAAGAAATCTTTGGTATTTTCCGAATTGATATGTGACCTTCCCTCAACTGATACAACAAATGTGGCAGATGATTCCTTACTTCATGAATCCCTTTTTCTAATCAGTTCTGATGACGATTGGTATAGAGATATTATCATTTATCTCCAGACTCAAACTTTCCGGCCTAACCTTTCTAGTACAAACCGTCTTCATATACGGTATCAAGCCCATCAATACATAATTCTTGGTGACACTCTTTATCGCCGTGGTGTTGACTCAATTTTCCGTTGATGTCTCACCTACGATGAGGTTGAGAAATCTTTGAATGACTCCCACTCCAGGGCATGTGGTGGTCATATGTCTGGGTATTCCACTTCCCAAAAGATCTTACGAGCAGGATACTTCTGGCCTTCTTTGTTTAAATACTGTATCATTGTTTTCCATAAATGCCATGCTTGTCAAACGTATAATAACAAGATAAGATCTCATCCCTCTCCTTTACACCCTGTAGTTTCGGTTGGTCCCTTCGCAAAATGAGGCATTGACATCATGACATGTAACCCTCACTCAGCCAGGGGGCATGGATACATAATCGTAGCTATGGATTGCTTCATTAAATGGGCCAAGATGATGCCTACATTCGATAACACCGGGAAAAATGCAACACTATTCATATTCAATCATATTATTACTCGGTTTGGTATCCCCCATGCTATTGTTACTGATCATGATAGCCATTTTAAAAATTTCATGATGTCTGAGCTTACTGAAAATTTAGGTCTTCAGAATGAAAACTCAACCACCTATTACCCATAGGCCAATGGCCAGGTTGAAGAAATAAACAAATCTCTCATTACTATGCTTCGACGGATGATAGGAATTCATAAGACAAGTTGGCACATGATGTTGTTTTCAACATTGTGGGCCTACCGAACATTTGTCAAGTCTGCCATTGGGTTTACACCTTTCCAATTAGTTTATGGTATCGAAGTTGTTCTACCGATTGAATGTGAGATACCATATTTGAAGCTAGCCGTTGAAATTCTCCCCAACACCTCTGCTGAAGAGGAACGTCTATTGTACCCAATGCAATTAGATGAAACCCATCGTGATGCCACCCTGGTTATTGAAGCTCAGAAAAAACATGTCAAATCCCAGTACAACAAGCATGTTAAGCCACATGTTTTCTTTGAAGGTGATCTAGTTCTCCTCTAGGAACAAGATCATGATTTACTAGGGGCCGAAAAATTCTAGGCTATGTGGCAAGGCCCTTATATTGTCGAACGAATGTTGGAGAAGGGAGCCTATGAGTTAGTGGATTATGATGGAATTCCTTTAAGTGAACCCAAAAATGGGCTTTACTTGAAGAAGTACTATGCTTAGGTCATCCTTGCATGCGTGCTTGTATTTTTATTGTATCATACTCTTGTGTGTTACTTTTGTGTGCTTTTTTGTTGTTTGGTTTCGACCCCCAACTTCTTACCTTGAGTTGTGCTTGGTTTTCATATGTCAGTGTATTCAATACCCTACATTGGCTTCGCTAATGGCGATAGTTGTAGTAGTTAGAACCTAACATCTGTTGCTTGGGAAATCTATGCACCCACGAATGAATTAATCAGTCTACACGGTGTTTTCCTCGGTCGTGCAACTAAGAATATCGTAGAGTACAATGCAGTCATCGAATTGTTGACCGACGTTGTTTCACTTGGAATCCGTCATCTTGTTGTACGAATTGATTCACAGTTAGTAGTACTACAATTGAGTAACATCTATGCTATTCGAAGTTCTACTTTATTAAGGGTATATTTACGAATTCGCCTCTTGGAACGTTATTTTGATTACATTGAATATCAACACATTCCTAGATGTCTAAATACATTAACAGACGTGTTAGATAATTATGTGTTAGACAGACATTTGAGACATTTATAAATCCAATCACATTTTGCATATAAAGAAAGTAAGTTGGTAGAAGCCTCATGTATATATAATGATACAAGTTTTTACAAAAAGTGTTTTTTCGTCTGAAGACCAAAATATAAAAAATGTGAAGCACATGGCTTCTTATAAAAAATAGCATCAAGGATACTGCTCACGATAACACACGACTTCCCATGCTATGCTATAGATAAGTTGACTAAGAGAACTAGATATGCCCATAGTATGATGATGATAATGTCTTGGGATCTCATCGATAGAGACATCTGAGACATCTGCTATCAACCTCTCCAGGTTCTGCTTGATTGTCTCATAATCAGTGACAACCAAACCTACTACCTCGACTTCCTCCCCTCGTATATGGATGGGATATGTACCTATAGGTAGGTGTGGTCCTACATCTTCATTGTCAAAAAATTCTTGATTAGTCGTTGGAGTAAAAAACATAAAAAAAATTTCATATTTCAAAATTTACAAAAACATTATAAAAACAAAATGTGCTTCTTACCGAAGTTCCCCCATTGAAAACCTTCGGGAAGAATAAAGTATGGATAGCCTATAAAGTCCAACCTAGAATACACATAATCATCTACCATCAGTAGCTGAGGCCTTAGCCAATCAAGGAACACATCATTATATTTGACGATGGGGCCAGTCACATGTCGAGCCATGAGGTCACACCACATATTCATTCTTGGATCTTCTGGGGCTGGTATGCCCCAATATACCTGTAAGCACAAGTGTGGAACCCTCTCTAGGAAGAAGGACACTAAAATGTATCCGTACCTGAATTGTTTCAGGTCACCTTTCTTGCACTTTGTCAATTGTTTCTTCATACTCTAAAGAACCCCTTCACACCAGTTAAATATCTGGGGCTCCATGCACTCCACTACATACTAGAAATAACTCTGGAGAGCCATATGAAGAGATGCACTCTCCACCATCCATGATATAGTGAAAAGGATAGTTCGAAGGGGTAAATCCCGAATATCCTTAATGGTAACCTTGCCTTTATGTCTCTCGACCCCTGGTTCACAATACCGACGAACATACTCACTCATCAGTAAACCTCCACCTCTATTACCTATTAAGGTCACATGAGATCCATGACGAGATAATCCTATCAAAAAATAGATATCCTCGATATCTAAAGAGAGTATGTGGGCTTCCACATGGAATACCTGTTGATCCACATCCCACATGTGGACTAAATACTCAAGTAACCTCAATTGGGCCCTCATGCCCTAGATCTTAAAGAACTTCAACAACCCACACTGTTGGAGGGAATTAACTGTTCCCGGGTCATTCCCAATGAAATGATCATCATCCTCATGTTTTCTCTCCCTCCATTCCAACATTCTGATAGTCAAACACTTGCATTGGAGCCATAAGGAGAAGATTGGCATCTTCATTTTACTTTATTGGGAATTTTGATTGGACAAACATAAATGAGAAATTTTTGAGTTGCGCATGGTGCATGTGAGATTTTTACGTAGTGCGGAATCGCCGCAGGTCAGCCATAAGGCCACCTATGGAAATTTGTGGTTTTTCACAGGGCATGATATAAGCCACCTGCGACAATCCCTACGTGCACTTACCCTCATAAAATCTAACTCAAAAACCATTTTTAACCAATAAAAACATAAATTAATCCATAGAAAATGAAGAAGACAAGAAGATTACCTTTTTAGTGGAAGCCATTCGTCGAATGGTTGCCCATGCCTCCCGCAGTCCGCAGTGGAAGTTTGAGGTGGAATAGGGTTTTTTGGACAAGTTTTGGATAAAATGACAATGAGATGGTAAAAAAGAGTTTTCACCTATATTTATTCACTTTTTAATTTTTTCATTAATATTTTATATTATTTTATTCATTTTACTTAATACCTAAAGTTCCAATGACATTGTAACTGTTTTGATTTTTCACAGGTGAAGAATCTAAGAGCCTAAACGATGGAACATGGATACGTTTCTTGGTTTATTTTTATGTTTGTCGCTTGTACAAATACTTTTTAGGTTTTTCAGGAAAAACCTTGAGCTCAGTCTTTGTTCGTTCTCGTGCTCACAAATCAAGGAGAACGCAACTGACTATACTTTTGTCATTTTTTCGTACTCGTCATGGTAACATGAAAAACAAAACTCGTGGAGTATCCTTTAAGCTCTTTTCACGCTCCGTAAAAATGAAAAGATTGTCGAGCGACCTTGTTCTTTTCACGCTCGTAAAAGTATTTGAAGAAAACGTTTGATGGGTAGTAGGTTATCACTTTTTTGGTCTCATCAAACTAATTTATGAAAAATGAACTGAGAGATTCCTCTTTAATTGTTTTCTAGACTCTGTAAATACGAAAAACCCCGAGTTTTCGTTCTTTGGACTTGTTAAACAAACATCAAAAGACCTATATGGAACCGAACCACTCCTTCTTAGGGTTATTTAAACATAATCCGAGGGACTCATCCGAAGGATGAAATTACATCAACAAGAAAATGTTATCCTCCTCAAGCTTGAATAAAAATAAAGAGGTACTCGCCAGAAATGGTGGGGGAAATTTGGGAAAGAAATGTATCTCTATATTTGTGTTAGTGGCAGTAATAGTCTCTCTTGAACATGACACCCCCTTCGTCATTGAATCTAGGTTGAGAAATCCATTTGTCTCTTGTTTGACCTTCCTCAAGTTCATATCTTGGGTCATCTTTGAGTCAATGCTTCCAAGACCATTGTCGTGTCGTTCATATGTTCAAGAGTAATCCAACCTTGCACAAGCCTTCTATCGAGTCGATCATCTGCAGTTATCAATTCCTACCATGTCGACCTTCCTTGTGTCAGTTTCAAATCATCTTCACACTTTGATCTACCTTAAATCTATTACTTGTTTCATGTCATTAATGGGGGATACATCAAAACCCTCTTGTGACGAGTCTTTTCCTGTTGACTTCAGCTCATTATCTAGGAATAAGATGTATAAATCAATTAGTACCTTAGAACCTGAATGCCTCAATGGCAGGTTTCTTTGCTTTGGACAATGGGTTCACATAATTGACCCTTGATTGAGAGATTCTATCGAGTTCTCGACTTCAACTCATTTATTCACATTCGTTGGATTGTACTAAGGTACCTTGGGATTCATTGACATCAATGGTGATTTCCCTCGAACTTGTTAACGATTTTCATCAATGGCAGGTAATCAAGTGGTTTCTACCATGTTCGACTTCATCACATGTAATCGCATGGTTAGATTCGTACTTACGGACGACGATATTGAAGACCCTGGATCTCATTTTTTCGATCCAGGTTGCGATAGAGTATTTATGAATTGTATTTACACATAGATCCACTTTGTATGTCTCATGGCTATGTTTGAATCTGAGTTTTCTATGAGCATAGATCCACAGTGTATTCCTGGTGGCTATGTAGAATCTTGATGACATGGATCCACAGTGTATGATTGGTGGCCATGACTGACATTTATAATTTAAATCACTTGTAGTTTGAGCATGAGAATGCCTACCTCAAAAATGGTATAATATTGCGTATATGCTTGGTTGTTTGCAGGTTTCCGATTGGTGTGCTCCTTGTTTCCAACACACACACATATTTTTACAAAGTATTTCAGTTGTCATGAGTTCCAGCCTCATACTTTGGGGGAAATTCTATTACACATTATTTTAGTCACCCTGGTTATGTTTCTACAGCATGTGTTCAGGCTTCCAAAATAAACTTTTTTCATGAGAAAAGTGACTAGCTACCTCTTCTACAAAACTTGTTTTTAGAAGGCCACTGCAGGACATCCATAAGGTACAGTGCGAAAATTCCTGATCCCCACAGGCTGTCATGAAACTGGCTTGCGACGTTTCCACAGGTTTCACTATAGCTAGGGTGCGACGACGTTGGAAGACTGAGAAAAGGTTGAAGTTCATGAAATTTATAGAAGGGATCTTCTAGAATATGAGCTGCCATCCGTATGGTTGGGATCCTACTCACTTCTTTGATTTGGTGGGATCATCCTAATCTCTTTAACCATATCTCTTTCTTCTATATAATTATGGATTTCTCATGGAAAAGGTTAAGAAAGAAAACAATCAAGGAATTAATGAAGGGATAGGCTGAGAATTGTGTGAAGGATTCTATCTCTATTGATGCTTGAGGTCTTCATCTGTCCATCAAGTTATTGTGGATCCTCTTCATGCAAGTTTGGAGCAAGTGTGTGTGTTGGAGCAAAGGGCCAACAAAAGGGAACTTGCAACATCAAGGTTGTTTGGTTGTATCTTCCACTTTTACTTAATATAATACAGTGGCATGTCTATTTCCCATAAAATCATTCTCATTTTATTACATGAGTCCTTGATCACATGTGTAAGTTTTCATTGAATATACTATTGTTGCTTTCACTTTGGTTGGTTTGTGTTTCATTGTAGATCCAATATCACAAGATCACCGGAGAGGAGCAGAGATAACAAAGACATAAGGAAATGATATTCAAAGGTATGTCACTCATCTCTTGTTTCATAGTAAATTCAATGATTAAAGCTTAGGGAAAGCGTCATGTCCTGTCTTGTTTTGTTCTAGATCCAGGTGGATCTAAGGAGACCAGTTTATGTCTAAATTCACTGATTTATCCAATAATAGTAGGATATAGAATGTAGAGGCAACACAGAGCATAAGAGGATGAAGATAATCTGAACAGAGTAGTGTTATGAAGAGGAAGAAAAAAATCAGAGCATAAAAGTAGAAAGATGCATAAGCAGAACAGAGCATAGAAGCTGAAGAAGGCAGAGGAGACATGGAGTTGTAACAAACCATATCAGAGACACAACAAGTAAGTAAAGTTTTATATCTAAGGGTGGTAGGGTGGTGATAGGGATGAATGTTGTCCTTGGAGTTTCAAGTGGGTGCTTGAACACAGGGAGTTGTAGCTTCCATCTGGTTGCATCTAGAAAAACTAGGGTGGTAGGGTGGCTCAAGGGAGTACCATTGTTCTCTGTTATATAGGTTGGTGCCTGTGTGACTAGAAGTTGATGCTCAAGGGAGAACCATTGTTCTCTGTTATACAGGTTGGTTCCTGTGTGACTGAAAGTTGATGCTTCCATCTAGTTGGGGTTATAACACTCAGGGAGTTGGTGCTTCCTTCTAGTGGGTGATAGAGAAATCAGAGGGTTGGTTCTCTCTACAAGTTGCATCTTGTTAAAGAAGAGGTTG
>SNQJ01S0123981.1:26668-41175 GCA_010110895.2 Picea sitchensis
TTGCCTTTAAGCAAATCAGAATTGGTTGAGGTAGTTGAACCACCTCATTAGTTAAGTTAACTAAAGATTCAACCAACTTTTTAGTTAAGGGGGAAAAGTAATAATCATAATAAGGGTTATAAATAAATAATAACTAGTAGGTGCAACCCCTTGTGACTCCCTTTAGCTCATAACAATCATAACATAACTAGTTAGTTAAGCAAAACACACCTCCTTGTAGCTCCCATCATTATATTCACATTTGACAATTTAGCTCATGATATTTGAAATTATTTTCAAAAAAAGTATTACTCATATATCCAAAAATAAACATGCTGTCCAAAAATTCTCGAAGTCAAGTGCCATCAACAATAGATAAAATAAAAACTCAAAAGCCATATTTCCCACTCTGAGATGCAATATTTCCTTGATTGCTGCTGCCACCCTTCGATTTTCCTGAATTTGTCTTTGGTTGTGCTAAGACTTTAGGCCTAATTTGGTTGATCATGTGGGAACAATTGTTCCTCAAATGCATCCAGGAAGACATGGATTTGTTAGAGCCATTGGAGGGTGAGGAAGGGGCAACAATGGCTTTTCCTTTGTCAAGGGCATGGTGGGCCTCGGTTTTCAACCTTTTTCTAGCATGAGAGGACTGCACTGGTGAGTGGGGGGCAGCTTGGACAATGGGGTTAATAGGCGGAGGAGCAGGTAGGGATAAATTAGGACAACCACTATGTTGGGAGATTGTCGGGTAGACAATCTCTTTCCATCCATCATTTTCAGGAACCTTGGGTTGCAATGAGACGTGAGGAGGCACGGGGATACCAAGGGCTTGTATAACTTGGAAAGGAGGCCTTTCAGGCCTGGGTTGGACCACTCCTTGCCCAATCCAATTGAAAAATCTGCCCTGAAACAACTGGCCAAGCTCTTGTGAGTCAACATCAAAATGTATGGAGAACCTTGGCCTTATTGGGCCTCTGTTCCAATTACCTCTCCCTCTGTTTCCTCGGCCATGGCTACCTCGGCTGAAAAAAATCATTCATGCATGCATGATTGATTAACAAATAGTCTTTCAAATAACCATACATGACAACTCTTAAAAATATGAAATAGATTTGGCTCAACAATGTATTAGACTCATACAATCCAATCCATACAAATTGTTTTACTATTTATCAATGAGCAGGGGGTGAATAAAGGGTCCTGGGATATGTGAGGGGTTTGTATTGAGCGGAACATGATATGATGAGGAGGAAAAGACGTGGTTACTGCTCAAGGACAACAACAATCAACTGCAAACCAAATAAAACATCATTGTTATTCAACCAAGACATTACTACTGTCAACAACTTCAACAATTTTTTTTTCTTGACTGTAATCAATTTTAGAACAAGGAGTGAAAAATGAATGTGGGAAGGCGATGGGGTTGTAATTAGCGAAAAGCAAAAAAAAATGGTGGGGAATGAGAGCAGGTACTGTTCATAAAATTAATCAAGTAATCCATATAATCATTATGTTAAAAGGAGATACACCAACCGAATGATCATTGTACCCCAATAGCAATCACTCTGTATTAACCAATTCAGTGTTCATAGTCAAATACCTAACACAGTGCCATCAACAAGACAATATGCATTCCACAAAAATCTATAAGGGAGTTCTGTTCCTCTTATTTATCCAATTAACATCTTATAATAATTCTCAAATGTATAATAGTAACCATTTCCACTCTATTAATCATCAAAATAAACCACTGCCCACACATTACTTCAATCATCAAATACACTCAATGTCGTGTTTCAAAATTTTCAATGAAGTTATATTGTCACTGCAATTGGGCCTATCATTTAAAATATATGATATTCGTTAAATATACATAGTGGACAGCCAACCCAACCCTCAGACTTAAATTATAAAACCCTGACTCATCATTTAAACATACAGACAACAACCACCATTCCAACTAATGCTATGCTGTAGAAAACCCAAAATAATTCAATCAACGCAAGTGTAATTCTTTGATTGTACAAGCTCAATTTAACGCGACCTTAAATAATTAAAATGTTGGGCTATCCATCCAACACAACGAGGCAACAACAACATGCCTGACTTCATAAAACAAATAATCGAATTGCAACAAGGCCATGTTTAAAACTCTGCGACTATCTCTGAGTGTGCAACCCAAAATATCCATATCATACACAGTGGGAAACTACCCAAAACACTGCAATGAAACATTCCCATTTACAATTCTAAACCACAGTCACAGTATTAACTCAACCCATCGTGTCGAGCTATCAATCTAATACAATATTGCTTCAAATTAATCAAACTGCAATCAACCATGCTGTGTAAAACTCGGGCTCATCCCTAATGATGCAATCGAATAACCATAATGCATACAGTGGATGGATTTGCTATAGTCATCTCGGTTGCAATAATCATTTGGCCCAAAAAAACTCGTAGTTACAAATGCATTATGCGCGAACATCATTAACAATTGTAACCAATGCCGAGCTAACATCCAAATAATCTTTAGTGAAAAAAGATAGTGACTGTGTATCAACCAACCAACCAATTCAATGTTGAGCCTATACTTGGACTGTTGTAACAATCAACAACTGACCTAACATGTTGTGGCAACCACACATACTCATGCATCGACATGAAGTGAGGCTGTGGCTTTCTCAATTGAAACAATACTGGGTTATCAAACACAAGGAGAGCAACTGTGTATTTTGAACTGTCCAATTAACAATGCAGGGTTTATCCATTGTAATAACAGACTAGATAAAAAACCAACTCAATTGTCACATAACCAATTTGGCAAGTCTGTACTCAAGCCGGTTGACAATATATACCAATAAAAAATAACTAGTAGTAAACTGGACAGGCCCCGATGGTCTTCACTATCAACCCTCAGACTTGAGGAGTTGAGGGTTTTCTCTGTGGCCAACATAAGGAAATATAGAGCCGAATCCTTTCAATGGTGAAAACCTCCAAGACCAACGGTGTATACACAGAGAAACCACAACCTACTTCGTGGACAGGGTAATGAAACATGTGACAGGAGAGACTATAACAAAGGAGTGAGGCTCTAATTTGGCCTGGTAATGAAACCTAACACACGCAGGGTATAGCCCTCATGACTCTCTAGTCAAACAACCACAACGCTGAGGTGCCAACATGGTTGAGAAAGAGAAATATAACCCATTGCGCAACCATTAAAGGTGACAACAACCCAATTCCCAAGTGAACAAAATGCAGTGACGCAGAGTGCTTCCAACCATTAAACCCCATAAAAGCCAAAGACTAGATAAAAGGATATGAAAGCGTGAGGACAACTATCCACCCAAAACTAAACAAAACCCTCCAACCAAACCAACAAGGAAGACAAAGAGCGCTTATGGCTGTTAATACTTAGGATGACCAATAATGCCGTGACTCCAAACCTTAGTGCAGAGAAAACCATCAACGCTCCATTTCAAAATCACAATTTTACACAGTTGAAATACTTAAGGAAAGCACAAACCAATACAGCTGAGCCAATATCCATTTCATAACCAGAGCAGACTCATGGATGGGAAAAAAGAGACATACCTATGATCAAAACACCTTAAAACTCGAGTTGGCCGAGTGGTTCCTCTATGCTAAGAAATCAGAGCATAACCACAACAACAAGGTTTAACAATAGCCTGACTAGGGTGGCAGCCAATGGAAGGAGTAAGGGTGATGTGCAACAAATGCACGTCATCTCCACCCACAGTCAATTAATTCATTAGTACACGCCAACCATTAACCATTAACCATCAACATTTCATTTAAACCATGCGTTGGAATCTGCATCTATGACTTGTCAAATGCGCCACCCACATCATACCTTCCATTTCCAACTTGACCATATTACATATCAACTACATAATCTAATAAAACATGTATAGAATCATCAACTTATGCCATAACATAACCACTGTGCATATCCACTATATAACTCAAAAAAATCGCATAGCTATTAACTTTAATAACTAGGATAACAAAAACTCATTAAAAATCGATGCATGTAGTATAGTATATAACAAGGTTTTAGTTTCTTCCTTTTGCATTTATATTGCCTTTTTCTATTTTCAAATTGCTTGTGTATGTTATTGCTAACACGTTTATTGTGCAGGTCTCCTAGTAATAGATCCAACAACAGATAGTAGTGACAACAAGAATACCATAGGCCGCTGTGAAATAAAAATTGAACCTAGAGCAACATGAAAACCACAGAACATGCCTTATCCATTGCCAATAAACATATTATATCACCATGTAATCAATGTCGACCAATAGCACAACATCAAATAAGCACCAGACCTGATCTCCATACTACAAGGGGGTCCCACCTACTAGTATTATTTAGCTTTTATAATAATAGGCTTTAGCAACTCTTTGCGGGTAGAACTTCGTTGTGATTTTAATCGTCAACAATGCGCAAGGTATGGAAGGTATTGGTGAACTCCAGAACTGCTTGGCCTCTTTCTTGCCATAGTGTCGTCCATCTCATATACTGGTCCTCATAATTGCCAGCAGGGTACTACTGTTCCTTTACCACATCCACAAAAAAATCCCAAGTGGGCTCAACCCCATATATTCCATACTCCTCTGTGAAACTTTGGTCCCAGTAAGTTTCCCACCAATGTTTGACAATGGGGAGAGCCTTGAGGAGTGAGAAGGTGATATTTTCCCTATCGGAGAAATTATGAACAAAGAAATAACCTTATAGTAGATTTAACCATTTTTCTATGGCATCTACATCTATCTGTCCTTCAAATATGGGAATATAAAAATTAAATTGTACCTTGAAAGATGAGGTGCTTCCAAAGTGGTCGCTTGATGAAGATGCGCCTGTTGTTATCGGCAGGCGTTGAAGGATGTGGGAAAAATTCTCCATCATTTTGTCCCTATGTCGTGTGAGAGCTTGCTCAAGCAACATATTGATAGAATCATCTGATCCATCATTTTTATTTTCTTCCACCATTGATGGTTTCTTGGGTGTGTGAGAGTGATTGTCCTCAAGAGAGACAAGCTCGAGACCCAACTTGCTCTACTCAGACCTCGTTGGGGACATGCACTGAAAAACGATCCAGAGCAGCCTGCTCTGATACCAGTGATCCAGATTATTTTTTAGAATGAAATGAAAGCAGAGATATTACTATGAAATACACATAAAAATTGCTAGAAATAGAGAAATACGGTAATACATGATTTCTATTAATGAAAGAAATGTATAGAGACTGTAAAAATACAGAGTTAAAGACTCGCCAGAATGGTGGCATCTTATCTATGAGAAGAGATGTGACGACTACTCTCATTCACAAGAAGATCATTGTTGCAATGAGGCTCCAAAGGCCTTTTTAAAATAAGTAAAATCCAAAACCGTAACCCCAAAAGATGAAAATCCAAAAGGTTTGCGGGCCCTGATGGGGGTAATTGATACATCAACTTCCCCGAGGCGTAACTTTTGCATACGATCTCCGTTTGGGGCGCTCGATACATCGTTGGAAAGGTATAACTGATAAGAATTTTTTTTTACTGGCCTAGTTTGGTGCCTTTGATAGTCGCTTAGGCCCCAAATCCCCAACAAATGTCGTTTAGGGCCTCAAAACGAACCCAGAAGCTTGGAACCCGAAAAACTGTAAAAAAACTACCAAGATGGAAAACTGTTTTTTGAGCCCGTGGAATAGGTGGGTGGCCACCGATATCCACCTAGATCAATTGGGTACTTCACGACTATTATTGATCCAGGGGGTCATTCGTCATGAAAGTACACTGATCCAAAGGAGAAAAATGGTACAATGGCAGTGAAGTGGCAATACAATGATTGGGTAAGAATCAAGATTTAACCACATTTACAATGGTCTTGATATATGGTTAAAAAAAAAAAAATAGAGATAAAATGACTTCAAACTTAACCATACACTATGCTATGTCATATGGTGCGAACAACTAAAACCACCAACCAATATTACAAGGCATGGTGACATTTCTTAACACTTGTAAGATGGGTGCGCGGTTAAACATTTGTNAGGACTTCACGAAGGGGGAATGTTGAGTACCTTCGAGTGGGGCTTAAAGGTATGCATCCTAGCAAAGCAAGATGGATGGAGATTGGAAAAGTGAGGGAGCTATACCCTCACTTACTTGCAGAGTGATTCAAGCTTTTGGAGGTACAAAATCTCTCCAATGGGGAGGAATGATCCAGGGGGTCATTCGTCATGAAAGTACACTGATCCAAAGGAGAAAAATGGTACAATGGCAGTGAAGTGGCAATGCAATGATTGGGTAAGAATCAAGATTTAACCACATTTACAATGGTCTTGATATATGGTTAAAAAAAAACAAAATAGAGATAAAATGACTTCAAACTTAACCATACACTATGCTATGTCATATGGTGCGAACAACTAAAACCACCAACCAATATTACAAGGCATGGTGACATTTCTTAACACTTGTAAGATGGGTGCGCGGTTAAACATTTGTTGTTCCATTTGGCGGGGTTCACGACTAGCAGTGCGCCATTTGTAAAGTTTGACGGAGTTCCAATTGGATAACATTTGACAGAGTAACGTCCGGCTCATAGCATTTGATCCATTGCCACATTTGGAGTATAAATAGCCTGTTGTAGTGGTAAGATAACGGTTGCACAGTGTTTTGGCGGGATATGGATTC
Source organism: Picea sitchensis (assembly GCA_010110895.2). Taxonomy (NCBI): domain Eukaryota; kingdom Viridiplantae; phylum Streptophyta; class Pinopsida; order Pinales; family Pinaceae; genus Picea; species Picea sitchensis. The sequence continues at coordinate 33,362 of SNQJ01S0123981.1, forward strand.
AGTTTTAGCATATGTGCTGATAAAACGAATCGATCCCATGAACTTATCGGTCAACTGAACGCTGTTACAGATCATTACTAGCCACGTTCCAGGATGTTCAGCCGTGTTTGTAGCACAGAGCATCATTATGTTGATTTATGAAAATTGCGCAAGTAGAACAGAGGCCTCAAAATCGGGATTGCATTTTCAACCTGCAGCTTTATATTCCATATATTTCAGCCAGTGCGAAGGAGGAGTATTGCTGTAACTTTTTCCCAGATTCTGGTTCTGTTGAAGTCGACCCTTCTCAGTTATACTTGGTTTTTTTTCTCTTTGCCAGTTTGTAATTTGTAAGAGAAAAGGTCTTGAAGACTATTATACAGAGACAAAGGACAGAGAGAGGGTTATAGCTGTGTATTCCCAGATTGTTGTTCGGATATAAAGTCGACTGCACTCTGTTATGATTTAGCTTTCTTTGCCTTTTGAAGGCTGAATTGTAATTTCCAGGAGAGAGGAGTCTTGAGGGCTTTGTATAGCATTCTGTTCTTTTGCTGAAGCTGATGTTCAGATATTCCAGGAACATTTTTGTACCACTTTAAAGCCATTAATTGGATCGGTACCCATTGGAGAGGGACCCGGAGACGTAGCCCAGTGAAGGGGGTGAACTCCGTTAACAACTTCTGCATTTGTGACTCTCTTTTGCTGTTCTCATCTTTCAGTTGTTGTTTTCTCATTTCTGTCCAGTTTGCTTTTCATTTCAGTTTACAGTTGTCATTTAATTATGTTAAATGCTACTTTATGTGTTGAGCAAATTGACTATGAGCATTCGTAAAACTTTTTAATGCACACAAGTTGAGATTCGACAGATCAATTATCTAGGGCTATTATACTATGAGGCCAAGTCCATTGCAAAGATACTCTTTCTTAGAAATTTGCCACAGTCATCATAAATAGTAACAATTGAAGAAGAGACCATGGATAACTTACATATATATTTATTAACAATGTTAATGATTGATGTTGTTATTTTGGATGAGTTACATGAAAGCATCATGCTTTGTAAAAGGAAAACCAGGAAAAGGGAGAAGCTTGAGGAGATCAATAAGGAATTATAGACATCAACAGGACCTGAAATTGAAGAAGTCCTTAGATTTTTCTATGGGGATATTGAATGCAATATGGGTTCAGATCATAACCCATAGTGCAGAGAGATATATAAAATGTTCAAGGATGAGACTTACCTAGAATCCTCTTCACAACATGGAGAACAAGATCTTATCTTGGGATCATTTCAAAACATTGAGAGATCTTGTTTCCATAAAGTTGCATCCAAACTAGCTCTCATGCCCTATGCAGAGATTGTCCCATGGTTAATCAGTCATATTGATGTGGAGAACAATTTAATTAAGGATAAAAATGGGAAGGCCATTACCTCTTTTTAACCTTCGAGTTTGGACATATATTACAATTTTTTGAAGCCTGGAGGTAGCATGACTGATGAATGGGTCATAAATTTTGCTCAAAACAAGAACTACCATAAAATTTTGAAAGGGTGGTGGATAAAAGACAAAGTATTCAAGTCATGATAAAAGGGTTTATACCCAACTACATACCTCGAAGCCTCATATAAATATGTAGTTGCATTGATAAGTAGATTGGATGGTGAGAAGGATGCTACACAATTTAAATAGTAATGGATTACATTATTATGTCAAGTGTTTAAGGATGGAAAGGTGTTCAACTGGGAATACATATTATTTTCAGACATGATGGGTGTTGTTCAAGAGAAAAATACCACACTTTGGGAATCCAACCAAAATTCTACATGTCCTCTTACTTACTTGATGAGGTATGCACAACAAACAACTTCACAGTAATGGGGTGGCAGTAGCAACCAAATGACAAGTTGATTTTATGTCTACTGTTATATATTATGGGAGCATAAACACAAACGAGACTAAACACATATATGTGACCACTTCATAGCTCCCATATTCTATAAATCAACTATGTGCATGACAGGGGAAGCAATGCAAGTGATAAACACAATAGGAAACAAGTATGTAATGGAAGATATCGCATATATTCAAGTATTTGGAGTTACCAAGCTCCCTCATGTATTTCCTAAGTTCATTCTAGACAAATTGGCAATACAGGAGATAGCTTATCAAAGTTATCTACATGGATTTGGATCTTCTATTTCCAAAGACAAGAAATCTCCATGGCCTACTTTGCCTTTGCATATTGGATCTTATGGTCTCAATGATGCTAAATGCGCCAAAGTAGAAGGTGAATATTTGGTACCATATCGATTTAGAGAAGAGAGATTTAGAAGGCACATCCTCTAAATGTAGTAGCATGATGATGGATGATGCTCATATATGCATGGACATATCAACATGAATCCTATTAAGAGGAAGAAATCTATAGAAGGGACAAATCTTATGATGAAATCTTGGCAAGGACAAGACTAAAAAATAAATCACATAGAGAAAATAAAAAGCAAGAGGAGGAGAGAAAAAGGAAAGAAGATCAAGTAGACAAGGACAAGGCAACAAAACAAGAATGTAAGAATAAAGCGGAAGAAGATTCCAAACCTATAACATACTAAAAATTGAAGGAAAAGTAGGATAGGGATCAAGAGGTTGAAAATGATAAGAAGAGGAGAGAAGATGTGGAAAATGAAAGGGAAAGAAAACAAGAAGCAGAGAAAAAGATAATTGAAGATGAAAGGTTAGTTAACGAGGAAAAATATGAGAAAAAGAAAGATGAGGATTAGATGAATACAACAGAGAAAACAGGGGAAGGAATATCAAATTCACAAGAATCAATTCCACCAAAGATGGAATATATCATTAACATGAGGTCACACTCTTTTTTTAAGATTGATCATAGGGAAAGTTTCATAGGTAGACACGAAACAAGTGGTCATTCTCAATTAATTTGTTTTTTTATAAGAAAAGGAAGTAGGTAATTAGGCAGGCCCATGAGAAGATGAAGATTTAAGGGGATCAATAGTTGATTGTTACCATGGATACTCATATTATTAAAATAACCAACTCATACCCCATAGCAACATTTTTAGTAGGGTCACATGCTTTCAAGCGATTGAATGGAAAGTGATTAGATTGTAAAAGAATTGGAAGAATCCAAGGAAAGGATATAGACTCTAGAGTTGATTTGGGTTGTATACAGAAAAAAAGGAAAGGAAGGAATAGGAATGGAAACAAACACAAACACACACATAAATATTATAGGGAGCACAATAATACAATGAAAACTAGATCCTATTAATAAATGAAATTGAAAAAGAATGTGAAATGCAAAGCAATACAAACTAGCTAGAATGGTGGTAGCTTATCTTTAAAGAGAGATATGTCAACTATGCTCATTTGCAATCAAACATTACAAGAGGTAAAAATATCCTCTTAACATAAAGTACTATACCCTAAATATCCAAATCCCTAACCCTAGGAGACGAAGTGCCAAAAGGATTGCGGGCCCCGAGGTGGTTAGTTGATATGTCAACTTCCCGAGGGCACAAATTTTGCATACAATCTTTGTTTGGGGTGCACAATAGCTCGTTGGAAATATCTAACCAAGAAGTACTATTGTTGGTAGGCATGGGCAATCCATGGTCACCCCAGGCTCCTGAATGGCCAAAAACATCATTTAAGGCCTCAAAATGGCCCCAAAAATTTAGGATTCGAAAAATTGTAGATAAACAAATTGTCAAAATGGAGATCCATCTTGAGTTAGTGGAAGAGGTGGTTTAAAATTTATGTCCACTCGTATTATTCCTCTACCTTTAGGATGAAATGGTCCCCTTTGCATTAGTTTCCCTTAGTAGACGGGGAAACTTTTGTTGAATTTGACTCCTAGTGAGCCACTTTCCTTGGTGAAGAAGTTGTTGTGGTTTGAAAACCTGATAGAGTTGTATGTTCTGTTGGTGGGTTCCCTTCACCTTGGTGTCCATGATCTGATCCACTGTAGCATACTCAATGCAGTCATGATTGATTTCTAAAGGGGAAAAATTCTCAACCACCTCTGAGGTGTCCAATAGGGGTGGAGAATATGGTCGAAGTAGCTCCGCATTAAATAATGGGTGTAATCCAAGGAAAGGGGGGATACTCGATTCAAAATAATTCTCACCCACAATATTTTTGATGGTGTAAGGCCCATATCAAAGTGGTATGAGATTCTTGTGGGGGCTTGTGACACACTCTTTCTGCAAATGCAACCACAACTTATCACCAACTTGAAACTTGCATGGAACTCAATGTTGGTCATGTCGTTGCTTGTACTTGGCATTAGCTTTATGTAGGATATCATGAAAATGTTGTTAGATGTGATGGATCTGTTAAAAAAATTTGGTTGCTCTATCTACTTTGGTTTGAGCATGGGAGGACTCTTCCTATGAAGATGCAATGGGAAAAGCTACATTAATGGGGGCTAATGGATGGAACCCCAAGCACACCTGAAAAGAGATATGGTCAATAGAGTTGTAGGGGGATATGTTGTAGCTATGTTGAACATATGGAAGGCTCCCATCCCATGTACATGTATACTTGGAGTTGTACATGCACAAGATATGCACAATCATCCTATTGACTACTTTCATTTGTCCATTTCTTTGGGGGTGGAAGGCAATTGATTTGGTCAACTTGATATCCATCAAAGAGCACATGATGGAACAAAAGGTATCGAGGAACCTACTATCCCTATCTGAAATAATGGTCCATGGTATCCAAAAATGAACTCAAACACACTTAAAAAAGAGCTTAGCAATGGTTTTGACTCTTATACTCTTCCTACATGGTGTCAAAATGGCCATCTTAGAGAATCAATTGACAACCACAAAGACACAATCATTACCATGTTTGGTGGAGGGAAGACCTGGCATGTAATCCATGGAGATCGACTCCCACAACTTGTTTGGGGTAGGTAGAGGAGTGTACAACCCCTTCTTCTTGATGGAAATATTAACAATGGCACAAGCAATGCATGATCTAATATACCTGTCGAAATCCTATTGAATATTTGGCTAGTAGAAATACATTTGAAGCACTGTTACTTTGTTCTCCACACCGAAGTGCCTTGCCACTTGAATGTAATGTTCCTCCCAAATTAGCTTTGCATTCTCGCTTGAACGAACAAAAAGATAGCCCAAAAATCACAAAAGTCCACCCTAGAGGTGAAAGCCTAGAACTTGTTTAACCACACCCAATGTCTAATATGTAGCAACAAAGTCAAGGTCATTGTCATAAAATTGGGGCCATTCAGAGGTCTCGTGCCCACATGAGTTAAGAGTTGTGGTTAGCACTACAACTAGGGGTTGGCCAAGGTAGTCTGCAACATGGTTTGTGCTGCCCTTCTTGCACTTAATGTTCAACTGGAATTGTTGCAAGTACATGGACCACTTCTAATGGTGGTCATTTTGTAACTTCCCTCAATTGTATAGATGAATTGCAGAGGCTTGTGATCAATGTGGATGATCATTTCCTTTCACAAAATACAATGCTTCCACTATCAACATGCCTGCACAATGGAGTACATATCCTTGTCATAGGTGGGATACCTGCAAACAGTAACAAAGAGTGTCGCACTATTATAGGTCACTATATGTCCATACTGAGTGAGGACTGCACCAATATCATAGTTACAAACATCTGTCTCAATATCAAATGGTTGTTGCAGGTCAGGAAGAGTGAAGACTGGTGTTGAATGGAGGTTTCATTTTAGATCCTCAAATTGTTTATGTTGTGACCTAGACTAGGAAAAATTGGCTTTAGCTCCACCCTTGGTCACTTGGATTAAGGACCAAGTGATATGAGAGAACCCCAACATGATCCTATAGTATAATTTGGCAAGGCCCAAGAAGTTGCGGAGCTCAATTAGAGTCGTCAAGGCTGGTCAATCGTGAATGACTTGGATCTTAGCTAGGTCCACATGCACCCCATGTTCATCCATGATGTATCCTAGATACTTAATTATCTACATGGAAAATTAACATTTCTCTATATTGACATATAAATTGTATTTCCATAGAGTGTTCAAGATCTATTGAATGTGCTGCAAATGTTCTTCCCAAGTTTTGCTGAAGATCAGGATGTCATCCAATATACAACCACAAAAGAGTTTGTGAATGGCCACAATATATCATTCATCATCCTCATGAATGTTCTTGGAGCATTAGTCAAGAAAAAAGGCATGGCCAACCACTCAGAAAAGCCTTCTTTAGACTTGAAGATGGTCTTCCATACATCGGTTTGTTCAATCGGGACCTAGTGGTATCCTGACTTCAGATCAATCTTACTAAACAACTTGGCACCCTTAAGCTGATAAAGAAGATCTTCAATTTGAGGGATTGGGTATTGGTTCTTAATGGTGATTTTTTTTAGGGATTTGTAATCAATAGAAAGTCACCATTTCTTGTCCTTCTTTTGCATCAATACAATTGGGCTCCCACATGGTGAGGAGCTTGTTCGAATGTTTTATTTCCTCATTCACGAGAAGGGAGCGTTTGTATATCGAGTCATTAGGCAAAGGAGCACCAGGTATCAAGACAATTGAATGTTTGACTTGGAAGTGCATAGGCACTCCCACAAGGGAAGTGAAGATATCTCTATATTCCTCTCCAATCTTGTCCACCCGCTTTTGTTGTGTAGAGAGGCCCTATGTTGAGGTGGTGGCAATCACAATGACCTTATGTTCACCTTCCGAACTAACCATGAAGAGGACAAATTTTCCAGTCTAAGAGATTAACTTCCAACATTGCTTTGCTGAGATTAAGGAAATTGCAGAAGTCAGGACTACTTATTGCACCCAGTAGAGTTGACCTCCAAAATTAATATTGACACTATGAGGTCTCGACTCATTAGCAACATGATGTTTCCACATATAGGGTTTTCCTAAAAGAACATCACAAAATTCAAGTGGGGAAACATCACACAATACCTCATTTTTGAAGGGCCTGATGCCATAAAACAAGAAACATTGTTGGTTAACGCGAATGTCTCGTCCCTAGCTCAACCAACCAATTTTGTTTGGTTGGAAGTGTGGCATTATCAGTAGCTTCAATCTGTTGATGACCTCGGCCAAGATCAAGTTCTTTTGGCTACCACTATCAACAATGAAATGTAGTGGAGTCCCTTTCACCCACATCTATGAATGGAAGAGGTGCTCCCCCTCTTTAGGCTCCTCTAACTCTTCTGGTTGAATCTTTGTAGTTGCAATGGTAGCACTATGTTTTGTGTCAATTATCCACTTTCCCTTATCCTCCTATGAATCAAAGTCTAAGCTAGAGTTTGATTCTTTTTATTTTAGCTCAATCAACAATGATTATTTCGAGCGACATTCATAAGTGTTGTTCCAAGGAACAAATTTACCGACTTAACGAGAATTGTGACCTCAAAACAAGAACTCTGGCCATTAAAACCCATATTTTGCATAAAAAACATGAAAATAACCCCTAAATCAAAAATTGGTGCTACAGGTAGCATCATTTTTTAAAAACGGGGTCAAAATTACAACATTTTTCAAACATGGCCTTCGAAACTCGGACAGTAGCTCAGAAAACCCTTAAAATCACCACCTAAATAAAAAAGTGATGCTACATAAAACAAAATGTTTTTTCCTAAATGTGAAAATCATCACTCTTTACGGCCTAATTGAAATTGTGACATTAACTTCTTCTTTTTTTTAATTTTTTATTAAAAAATAAATAAATAGAAATAAATATTTTTTTTTAAATGACAAAAAAAACATATTTAAAAAAATATATTCAAAATTAAATTAAAAAAAAAAAGAGATTAAAAAACAAGGTGAAAAAGAAA
>SNQJ01S0123982.1:0-25276 GCA_010110895.2 Picea sitchensis
GGAGGTTATATCTATTTGACCCTTTTCTATCTCTGTGGGTTTCCTTCTTACCTGGTTGATTTTACTTACCCGTGGTGGCTTTTTCCAGTGGGTTACGTTTTCTTGTACCTTGGGCACATTGCTCTCAGTAGGGTTTCGTTCTTTTTTATTTTTGGGGCGTCGTTTTTATTAGAATGTTAGGTTCCGTTCGAAGCTCTTTGAACGCCTTTGGTTTCTTATTTGAACGAATCCGATTCCACTTGCCTTCTATCAATAATGGATGATACGCTAGTGAGTAGTGAGATAGATGGATAGAGGCCCTTCTAGACTTCGGCCCGCCCAAGGTTGAATTGAATGTATTAAGTTTTCAATAAAAAAAAGAAAATTTATTAGATTTATTCGTATAGTGTCAAATTTGATATATTTATTATACGAGACCTGGTGGGATTTTGTGTGTTCAAGATTGGAAGCCTTGAAATAAATTCCTCAACAATTTTCTGGACATTGCGTTAACGCTCTCTATGCCAATCCCCTTTTTCGCTTTACCTGTTCACTACCCTTGGAAGGATTATTGGGATGGTTAGAAGCATTAAATCTCCGCCAGTGCATACTTAAGCCTCGTCACCCATGAATCCTGTGTTGTCTCTGTATTACAGTTTAGAAAATATCGATGTATCTCAGAAATTGAACTTAGCACAGCCGCCTCCTCAGTTTCGAACCCAATTGCCGGAACATCCTCGTTTCATTCCTACCTCTTACCAATCCCTTAACTTTCCCTTTCCTTAGAGGCCATCGTAAGATAGAGGGATAGGGCGTGTTGGAACTCAACCAGACCACGGATTGAACCTCAACTCCAGAAATCGGTCAGGGTAAGATTTCTTCTGTTTCTATCTGTTTACCTTTATTCTTCAGCTCCTATCCATTCTTTCTTAATCGGTGCTATAACTCTATGACTTCCGTGTCTGCACCTAATCATTTAATCCGTGATAAAGGTTCTGTTAAGGGAGAACATTAATATATCCAAACAATCAATTAAGGGAGAACGACCTAAATCAACCGTGCATTGGCACTCACACTAGTCATTTCCATCCATCAAACGGGTTTCTCAAGATTACAACATGTTGTACAAGAAGACCTAGAAAACGTACAGACCTCCTGGAATAGTGTGCTGTGTACTAACTCACTGTTAAGATTTTATTTGAGTTCGAGTCTTGAACCTTGCTAGAGGGCGTGGTCAGTTGTAAATTACAATAATAAATTATAGTCGGAAATAAATTCCACCATATTCCTTGGGTATTAACCGTTGGCGCCTTGGGACCCTTAATACTTGGGAATTCAAGCATTAAAAATAAAGAGTTTAGATTTCAATCAAATATGTTAATTTCTGAATTATTCTATTATTTTTTTTATTGGTTTACGTTTATTTAATTGATTAAACCGCGTGCGCCCAGTTTGTCCACTGCCCAGTGCAATCTTCCAAGGGCACACCAGTCAAGGGTGGCGATCACTAGCCAGGATGCTGTCACCGTTTTCTTGGAATCTACTGCAGCGTTTAAGTTGTCGCCAACCTTAATACCTCTGTAAATCGTCGGCATGCACCCAACATTAACGTTGGAGGCTACCCCGGATTTACCCTAACCCTTTCAACAAATGGCAGAATTCACTTTTTATTTAAAAATAACTCAGCAGTGTTTTCGTAGGCTCATTAATGACCGGTAAGTTAATAAATCTAATCAGGATTTAAATAAAGAAACAGGATACAGTCTGAGTACAACCCATGTTGTTATTCAATCAGTAAAAGGAGAACGTCGTCTTAAGGTGGATCATTAATTCTTGGACCCAACCCTCTGTTGAGAGCACATATATCAGTTCATTAATTCTTGGCTTAATTCATGGTATTTGTTATTTTCGGACAGTTATCGAATCATTAATTCTTGGCCTAAAATAATTGTATTGATATTCGGCCCAAACCCTAATTACGGCTATTTCTCGGGTTGCAGATTATGGCTATTTAAACCTTTTAAATTATGTCATCGGGCATATGAATTAGACAATTAGTTGCGTGGATATTGAATTTGTGCTTGTTTATATATGGGATATTTGCTTAAATTGCAGTGGAATACTTGTATAAATTGAAATAAAATATTGGTTTTAATCATTGTCATTTTAACGTGTTTATTTTTGATCTTTTTCCAATAATGTCCTCCTTAAATTAATTGACATTTTAGTATGGTTGTCTTTACATTCTGCCATTTTTATGGTATTGTCCATTTTTCAACATAAAGCTACTTGTACCCTTGCAGCTACTTATTATGATGACACTTGTCCTTTAATATCGATATGTTAGAGGTGGCGCGAATTATCTTATGTAGGGTTCCTTTTTAAATAATGCTATTTAAACCCTTTCATTTTACATAATGTAATTGTATAGCTTGCCAAGGGTAAATATAATGGTTAATTTACTTGATTGCCATGGTAACAATTGTTAAATTACAATAATGGTAATTGTTTTAATTTGCAATGTTATGATGTTGTTGACTTGAGTTATTAACGCTGTCAATTCGCAATGACTTATGTTGCTAAGGGCAAGGATTGATAAAGTTTAAATCAAACGCTAATGATGAAGCTTGAACTACAACCCTAGAAATTGCTTAAGAGCATTGGTGATATTGTTAAATTGCACTAGTATTATTTGTTATAATTTTCCATGTTAACGATGATGGATGAATCGCAATGTCGATAATTGTTTAATGGAAATGTCCGTGATGGTGTTTAACTTGCAAGGTTTTACTCGTTAAATTGAAGGTTAAGCTTAAGGTCGAAATTGCAGTGCAGTCTTGTTAGGGTATTCCAGCATATGGTAATAATTTAGGAGTGGGTCATTTTAGAGTCCTCCTGACTTGTGTCTCCCATAGAGGTCATGATTGTCCCGGATTTTTGCAGTACTTGGTGGTATTGTATTGAGTCGTCCGTTCGTGTCGGGCGGGGTATATACACCTCTTGTAGCTTAGTATTTTTGTCTGTGTGTAACCAGGTGGAAGGAATCCAGTGCCGTATCAAGAGTCTCGGGCTGTTTAAAGGCACAGTTCCACTCCTGCGACACATTCTGAGCCGTATCAGTAGTCTCGGGCTGTTTAAAGGCACAGTTCCACTACTGCGACTCTACTGTCGGATTCCTTCCTTCTGTGACAGTACTATGCCTAACCCCTGATGTCTGTTTCTGCCTACAGCCATTAGTTGCCCGCCTCAGGTACATGGGCGTTGCTTCTTGTTGTCTCTATGATATTTCAGGTCGCCTTGATTGAGTTCATCCTACTTGCGTCCTGTTGGTTCGAGTGTTGACGTAGAGTCGAGGGGGTTATTTCTTCTACACACGCTCACACACAAAAAAAAAAAAATCACCGGTTGACTGAGTAGATGTCCTTAGCTAGGAGGGTTGTTACATACCTCTCTAAGAATAACATTCAACAACATGAGAGAAACTTAGATAATTAAAACTCATCATGTAGGAAAATTGTAAGAAAGACTTACATGTCCATAAAACTAGTGAGAAGTTCCTTCTCAAACATACAAACAATGCTAGTTATCTCTCGACACTAGCGTGGAATGTTATCCATATGAATCTTAATTGATTTTATCAAATGTTCAAATGCAGATAATTTTGATATGGCTCATTAGAGGTCCCAGGGGAAGTCATGGTTCACACAACCACGCACGAGAAAAAAATAATGACACTACAAAATAGACACACACATCATTAATTTCCATAAACCTGTGAGTGCATATAATATTTTTACCCATCTCGGTATAGAAGAAGAATCATGTATTCAACAAGCATACCCTTACACTACAATGAAAAGACCCTCTAGCGGAGGTTTTTGCAGATGCCCCTAAAAAAATATCCCCAAAATATGCTTAGAGCAGATGATACTGGCGAAGTGGAGTGGCCATAGGTTTTAGCGAATTTTTTTACACCAATGATTTTATAAGTACATAATGCACTAGTGCGATTTTGAAAACAGGCACATCAATGTCCTCAAAACTAGCACACAATAGAAGGGTTATTTCAAATGAAGAAAAATATTATCCAGTGTGTTATGGAAATAAGAACACACCAAAAATAATGACGCACCCTAATAACATTCTTTTAAAAATACGTGGTACACAACATAACACTGGAATCACCGATGCACTATCAGCAGAGGGCACCATCATATGGATAAATAAAAAACATTTACACACCAATGTAGGATTATGTCAAAAAAAATATATGAGTTCCCTCTGTTGTATCATGTGCTCCAGTGCTTCAATTTGGAGCATCGTGCTAGGTTTAATTTCCAAATTTAGGTGGTGCACTCTGTAAACCCAAGTGCACCAGGGCATCTATTTTTATATTGCACCGTTTCATGCTTAGACAAAAAAGTTTGCACTATTGTAGTTTTTCGAAAAAAGAAAAGGAGGTGCGCTATGGAGTTGTATATACACTGTGCGCACACAAACACAGGTCCACCATGATAGTGATATTTGGTTTTTTAAATATATGATAGGTGTGATTATTAAACATGTATGGCCAGGTGCGGTTGTGAATCGAGTGCAGCAAAACAGGGTTTTATTAAAAAAGTTACTAACAATAAAAATCATTTTTACCATTACAAGTGTTGTAGATCTCAAAAACACGAGTGAAAACTTTTCCTAGACAAATTTCCCTTCCATAAGTGGTTTCCTTGGTTGCATTCCTTTCATCTGTTGTTGGGTGCGTGAATTTCAAATTTTTCCAAATGGTTGGAAAATTTAGTTTTTTTTAGTACGTCGTTGTTGGGCTCTAAAGATGTCCTAAAAAGAACCTTAGTCTGACATTAATTTATCAACCGAGGATTCATCTTTTGTTTCAATATTGTCAACAAAGTCTATGCATATAGTCATAGAGTTTTGAATCATGTAGATAATTCAATTACAACAAATCTGAGTCTATCTAAATTACTGCAATAATCAAGTTCTTCAGGGATTAACTACAAACTCTAAAACTAATAACTAAATCAACAAAATTATATTCTAAGCAATAAAGTACAATGAATCAAAACATCAATCAATCACTGAATTCATTCATCTATCTAAGAAACAACAATTTAGTCTACGAAAACACTTAATGAATCAAGCTCTCAATGATTAATTAATCTATTGAAAAGGGACAACGATCTACTGAATAAGAATTAACAACAAGTGCAAATTAAACGAAAGGAACAATGAATCTGAATTTGATTAAAGGAACAACAAATGAGAATTTAAATGAAAGTAATTCACAAGCGATAAATTGACAACAAATGGAAATGGAACAACAATCGATAATCTTCAAATGGAACATCTACTCTTCTGCAAATGGAGCAACATAACCAATTCATAAAAGAATCAACACATTAACAAGTCTATCTTAAATGTTTGAAGGAAATATCAAATCGCAACATTATAACATAATTGATAAGATTACAGATGAGATAGTAGCTCCTGTTGAATGGGCCCATGGTCTTTAGAAGATATTGCTATGAAAACCTCAGTACGCAAAAATGTTCAAAACGCTTGAAGCTTCCATTAATTCTACAATTTATAAGTCATTTACAATGGGATTTTTGTACATAGTGTCAACAATTAAGATATTCAAATTATTGGTTATCTCTCTATCGTTCACTGTTCTTTATATATTACAATGAGATAAGTAAATTAAGCTAGCCTAAGGATCGAGAGATCATGATCGCTTTTACTATCTGTGAAGATAGCAAGATAAAAAGTCAATCTTCCTTTGAACTGTTTTGTGCCTGATTTCTTCGATATTCAATGCTCTGTGCATCTTCATGATATTCTTAATTATATTTATTTAACAACAATTTTCCATTTCTCCATAAAATCAAAACAATTCAAACCAAAGTTCAGAAAATATACAATATCATTTAATATTATTTCCTAAGAGATTTTTAACCATTTTCTTCCCTAATTACTTCAAATTAATGGAAAAGTCAATCAAGAATATATCAAAAATCAAAGTAACGAGAATATTTATACCTTTTTCTAAACCCAACATACCCCCCAACTTACCTTTTTTCATTTCTTCATGCAACAAGATAGTTTATATGTAAAACAATGATATTGAAGGGTGGAGAGATCTCTTCTCTAGGCCTCTTGAATACATGCTTACCTTTAATCTCTTCAAAAGAAGCATATTCCCTTTTCTTACGAATTTCATAAACACTCTGATAACCCTCTGGAGGATACCAAATAATGGGGGGACTGTACCTGGATCTAATCTAAGAAGGCCCTTCTTCCATGATCATTTTGGCATACCTCTCTAACCTGAGAGAAGCTGCTTGAAAATTCCTGAAACCAAAGGGTTCCCTATTCTTGAATTTATTTGAAGAGACACTCCATCTTCATTTGGCAGCAGAAAGCGATTCTTCTTTAATTTCTCCAAAATACTATAGCCCTGAATGTACAACATGTCTATGGATGGGAGATAAAGATTCCACAACCTTCTCCCTATTCATGAATGATTTATGTTGCATAATGGTATCAAAGGGTTTAGGATGTTCCCCTCTGATCCATAGGTATAGTCCATTCTCTCTTTTCATGAAGACCTTATGTGCTTTGGCCCACCTAAGTTGATTTTTGGAAAAATACAAAAAAGCTTGAAATTGGATATCCCCAGTGAATGGATTGGGGTTCTCTTTTTTGTTTTCTTTTAGAATGAAATTGTGAAGATATAGTTCACACAAAAAATATTGTACTCCATCCTCTTGTTCTTTAAAACATGAAACAAAATTAGAGACAGTGGTAAACTAAGAAGGTGTGCCTTCCCTAATGGATTTTACTTTTAATAATAGATAATGTTTTAATAGAAATAAGGCAAAATTAGTAGAAGTGGCCATGCAAGCTAATATATCAGAATAAATAGAGAAAACATTTTTTATTTGCTCCAAATCTCCATCAATCTAACCCTGTACCTTCTTCACCTTTTATTTATCTCTGCTGAGCTAAAAAAAGGTTTCATTCTCATTTTTTGACATGGCTCGGAGTTGTCTAACAAGTTTATGATGTTGTGTCACTCTCACCATTTCACTTCGGCATTGGGTTAGGGTTTGTTGGGGTTGTTCCAGTTCTACTTCCAACCTTCTAATAGTGAAGTCTTGTTCAGAGGAATGGAATACTTCTCCAGTATGAACAATTGTTTCTACTATTGCTGGAACATTTGTCTGAGTTTCTATCTCAACTGATTTGAAAGGAGCATGAAATTGTGTTTTTGTTTCAACAGAATTAGTGTGAATTTCCTTTTTGGGAAGTGAATTTCTTCCCTGTACTCTATCCCTCTAAGATTTATTCTTCTTATGGGTTTTGTCATCTTGTTTCAACTGCTTCTTAAGTTTTCTAATTGTTTCTTTCAATCGTCCAACTTTTTGATTTAATACCTTTATTTTCTTGACCCTCTTCCTCAATGTCTTATTTTCATGTTATAGTTTTATGATTCTTTTATTTCCTTTCTCTGTTGTTTCTTTGTGTCCAAAGGGAGTTTCAAGTTCTTCCCCACCTTGATCAATTGCTAATTGATTCCTTGTATATTTTGGGTGCTCTTGTTGTTCTAAAGGACTGTTCGCCTCAAACTGAGATTCTAGATGTTCTTATACCTTAGGAAATTCCCTCATAAGAGAGGATGGCATCTCCATATCAGGAAGATCACAAGAAAATTTTGAAGGAGGAGAGTTTGGAGCTTGGGATTCTTTTGGCCTGTTTGTATCCTCAGTAAGTGATATTTCCAAATTTCCGAACACTTGGGCCATATCCTCTTCATAAATTTTGAGGAAATCATCATGTTGTCCTACAAGGATTTCATGTGATGGCTCTTCTATTTGTATCGTTTCCTGGGTGCTTTCAGGTTGTGTTGTCTCTTTATCCTTTCTTATTTTTACAGAGGAGGTTTCAAGAACATAAATTGTTCTCTGTCTTTTCCTCTTTGATGTTCCTCCTTGCATGCTCTGGGTTTCTACCAACTGAATAAGTTTTGTTTCCATTTTAGGTTGAGAGGATGGCATTTCTATTTGGGCATTATATCCCTCTGTTTGGGATGCCTCAATTCCTTATGGGGGAATTTCATGGTAGACATTAGGTTGCTCAATTTGCATGGGTATGTCAACCTCAATTAAGTTCCCCCATGTTATTTGTGTACGATTTAAGGCCTTGTTTACTATCAATTTTACTAACTCGTGATGACTGATTACATTAGCAGGGTCTTTGGCTTTTTGGGTTCTCCCTACGAATTCATGCAGCATGCCATTAAAAAATAATGGTAGATTTAACATTAACTGTAGTTTTAATACTTCCAACAGCTTGAGGTGGTAAGGTATAACCACGTAGTATCATTCATTGCATGTGATATATCTTTTCACCATGCCTGCTAGCTCCCTCCAGGGCTCACGAAGAGCAGCGGGGTTGAGGCCTTTTCCTTTCTTGTCGAATTCCTCCCCTGGTTATATGAAGGATTCCACATCTTCCTTGAGTGTTATGTATTTACCATTCCATTGTGTTCCTTTGTTTGTAAGGCATGTTACCTTGGCTATAATGGAATCGGTAACTGGTATTTGTATGCCTCGAATTATTGATATTCCCCCCTATAGATTTTGGAAGAATTCTAGAACGACATTTATATTGAATCCCTGTAGTTTGTTAAAGCATTTCATCCACCCTAGATGGTGTATAATTTCTCTTTATTGATCAATTACTTGTTGCAATGTAGTCTCATGACGAATGCTTCGACCACACATATCGTCTGTAAATAAGTCAGCACAACTATCATTCCCAACTACAAAACTAGTTAGACCAAGTTGTGAAAGAAAATTACCAGAAATGGTAAAAATTATAGAATAGCAATGGTATATAGAAATATGAATTTTCCCATTATCTCTAATAATTATGGCTTATCGATAATCGTGTGGATTGTCCACCCCCTGATGAATGAAAATGTCAACCTTGACCGAAGGTATGTGATGCAAGAGCATCTCCCACATCAAGCAAGCCAGCGCAGAAGTGGAGGACAGTTGGACAAGCGTCAACAAAAATTTTGAAAACACCTTGGAAGTTGTTGCACGAACATTAATGTGATAATTTAATGAAGCACACTTTGTATATTGTAATCAGACCTTGAACCTTTATCTCTCGTCCTTAGTAGATAGACAGTATTTAAAATAGTTAATGCAGGTAGATAGAAATTTAATTATAGATTTGATAGCTTTAGAGCGCAAGAGGAAAACGGGATATAGACACCCTCATTGTGCATTGGTATTATCATTGAATCCAGGAAGAGAAAGAGAATGCAGAGAGCTATGTAAGAACACCCATGTACAATTATTTTAATTTATAGAAGAGCTTTGATTCAAATTCATGGTTTGTGTCATTCTCTATGTATTGATGTTGATATGCTCATGAAGGTTTGCTTCCTGTTATAAATTTGCTTTTATACGCTGTGTATATGATTTCATGTTTGGATTGAAGTCTGAAAGGAAGAAGGAATGAGTTTCAATTGTTTCTCTATTTGAGCTAGAGGATTCCTGCAAGGAGTGCGGTTGAAGTGTCCGCAAGGAGTGCGTTGACAGGGGGTTCAGAAAGAGATAACTTTTGTTCTCATTCATCCAGAAGGTGCAGTTGGACACAGGAGCCATGCAAGGAGTGCACAGGCTAGGTAAAAGTCTCAGGGTTGCGAACCTGAGTGAAGTATTAAAGGACTGTTGTTGCAGGTGTGTCCAGAGTCGAAAGACTTCAACACTTAGACGTGGTTGAAGGTTTGCCGCAAGGAGTGCGTGCAAAAGTTTCTTTCTGAGGACTTGAAGTTGTGGAAAAATCTCAGGAGAGGTAGGCTTTTGATTTCATTGAAGGATAACGTAGGGGAGGTGCTATTGAAAGTTTGAAAGAGGTGTCGCAGGTTGGCGATCAAGTGGACGAGTTATGTGGAAGAACACTTCGTCATTTCGTGGATTGCAAAAGGAAGAACGGATGGTCGACATTTTCCAAGGAGAATTCGCGATACTTCGAGGGCCGTTAGATCTTGGAGAGGTGTAGGGGAGATACGGCGACATATTCCCAAAGGGTTTAAATCTTAGGAGAAGTAGAGCCATTGATCAGAGTCACGAGGACCATTGGATCTGCACGTATATCGTGTATCATGGTTTCGTAGATCAAAACTCTAAACTATTGCAACAGGAATCACGATATTGCGATACACGATATCCTAACGGGTACTATTACAGTGCGGGACCAGAGCGGATTCGACAAGTGGAGAATAGGTGGCATGAGCCATCGGGTTTTCACAGTGAGAAGTCCCAAACATTTGACATCAGGATTCGCGATCCCGTGAAGTCTGAAGTCCCGATGAGGTGACGGGACCATTGAAAAGTCAAAGCCACGAGCTCATCGGAGTTTCGGCATATCGGGATTCGGGAGTCAGAGAACTAAGTTGCTCGACACCGTGAGTGCTAAGATCCCGATAGAGAGAATCCTGACAAGGTAAGGGAAGGAGTCAACGTTGACTTGCATCGGGTCTCGAGGATTCAAGTGTGAAAAACTGGACCACTGACCTCGCGAAACCGTGAAGTTCGATTCCTTGATAAGTAAAGAGAGGGGATCACGCAAGAAGAGATCTGTGGGTGCAAATTTCCCGATAGGGAAATAGAAGGACTAGTTAGTGTTCTTCAGGCCGAGGAAAGAGAAGATCCTGTGAGCGAGCGTGCCTGCGGGTGCGACTGCGTCAAGTTTGGTATCAGAGCACAGAAAGATTCTTTGCTTTCTGTAGTAGAGAAGAGGAGAATTCACCATGTTGTCGAGGAGAGATAGGCAGTCACCCGATCTAGAGGATAGGGAAGTGCAGGGAAGAAGAGGCAGACAGATGGCAGATCCATCCATAGAGAGACAAATGCGTGATCTCCAAGCCAGACTCAAAGACATGGAGACAGCGCAAAGACGCATAGCCAGTGTGGGGGATCTGAGTGATTCCGATAGTGAAATAGAGGCTGAACGTGAAGAGGAAGTTGCAGTTGAAGATGCATCAAACGAGCGTTTGATCAGAGCTATTTCCAAGATGGGTGCAAGGGCGAAAATGGGCATTCTAGTTTACAAGGGAAACTTGGATGCAGAGGAGCTTCTAGACTGGATTAGAGCTCTAGACACATACTTCAACTATGAAGATGTCGAAGAGGACAAGAAAGTAAAGCATGTTGTTACACGCATGAAGGGACATGCAACATTATGGTGGAATGAGCTACAAGCTGATAGACGCTGCAAGGGCAAGCAAAATATAAAGAGCTGGGATAGGATGATCGTGAAGATGAAGGAGAAATTCGTCCCCAGAGATTATCAAATTACTCTATTCAGGAGGATGCAGAACCTGAGATAGAAGCTGATGACAGTGAAAGAATACACTGAGGAATTCTATAAACTGAACATTAGGGCAGGTCATCAGGAGAGAGATGATGAGAAGGTTTCCAGATATATGAATGGCCTGAGATATGATATCCAGGATGAGTTGAGCATGCTTACCATCTGGACGGTGGAAGATGATTATCATATGGCTTTGAAATCATAAGAGAAGCTGAGATGAAAACAAGGTCAGAGGGGCCGAGGTAGAAGTCAGCTCAGAGGCGACTCAGTTGCCCAGGAAAAATTCCAGAAGTCCAAGGAGGAATGGAAGAAACCTCAGACTCGCACAGAGAGAGGGGGAACTTCACAACAAGGACAACATAATGAGCAGAGAGGAGATTATGCTGACAACAACACTTTTCCTCATACTAGAGGTAGAGGAAGAGGAAGAGGTGGAGTAATCACATGCTTCACATGTGGAAAGAATGGGCACAACTCTTACGAGTGTCCAGAGAAAAAGAAAGAAACTGGAGAAGCTCACATCGCCAAAGCACAAAGGCGAGATGTTGAGGCAGAAGACGCTAAAGGCAGAAGATCGCTTATGATGCGAAAAGTCCTTTTGACACCCGAGAAGGAGGTGGAGAATTCAGTCCAAAGGACCAGACTTTTCAGGACTTCTTGCAAGACCAAGGACAAGGTATGCAAGGTCATTGTAGATAGTGGTAGCATGGATAATCTCGTATCTACAGAGATGGTAGAGAAGATGGAGCTGGAGACTACTGATCATCCAAGCCCATACAGAGTTTCGTGGCTACAAAAAGGACAATAGGTAACTGTTACTAAACAATGCTTGGTTGAGTTTAAGATAGGGGGATATAATGATAATATCTTATGTGACGTTATTCCTATGGATGTTTGTCATCTATTGCTGGGTAGACCATGGCAATATGACAGAAATGTGATTCATGATGAGAGAATGAACACATACACCCTGGAGAAGAATGGGAGGACACACATGTTTCTTCCAATAAAGGATAAGGAGGTGAAGCTGGAAGTAAGCAACATAGTACTTCTCATGAGTGGAAAGGAACTCCTTAATGAGGTGAAGAAGAAGGAAGATGCACAATTCTTTGTGGTCAGAAAACCAAAGATTGTTCTGACTGGCACAAGAGTGGATGACTTACCAGATGAGATTCAGGAACTGCTGGAAGAGTTCGCTGACATCATAGTGGATGAATTAACTTGTTCGTTGCCACTGATCAGAAGTGTGAGTCATCATATTGATCTCATACCAGGAGCCAGTTTGCCGAATAAAGCTGCATACAAGTTGACGCAAGAGAATGAAGAGGTTAAGAGGCAGGTCCAGGAGTTATTGGACAAAGGTTTAGTCAGGGAAAGATTGAGTCCATGTGTTGTTCCAACAGTACTCAGTCCGAAGAAAGACGGAGGCTGGCGAATGTGTACTGACTCAAGGGCGATAAATAAGATAACCATCAAGTATAGATTTCCATTGCCGAGGATGGATGATCTGATGGATTGCTTGAGCGGATAAAAATACTTTTCAAAGATTGATTTGAAAAGAGGATATCACCATATTCGCATGAGAGAAGGTGATGAATGGAAGACAGCCTTCAAAACAAACGAGGGTTTGTATGAATGGCTTGTTATGTTGTTTGGTTTAACAAATGTGTCGAGTACCTTCATGAGGTTGATGAACGAAGTCCTGAGGGAGTTCATCGGGAAATATGTCATTATGTATTTGGATGACATACTGATCTACAATGAGACAGTGGCAGAACACTTGAAGCATTTGGCTATAGTGATGCAGAGACTACAATAGGAGAAGCTGTTGATAAACATGAAGAAGTCCTCATTCATAAAGACAAAGCTCATTTATTTGGGGTTTGTTATTTCTGCAAATGAGTTGAGGATGGATCTGGATAAGGTGGAGGTAATCAAGAATTGGCCATCACCGAAGAATATTTTCGAGGTGAGAAGTTTTCATGGATTGGCTAGTTTCTACTGAAAGTTCATTAGGAATTTCACTGGAATTAGTGCAGCAATGATGGATACAATGAAGAAGCGACATAAGTCTTTTCACTAGACAACAGAGGCTGAGAAAAGTTTCAACCTGTTGAAGAGGAAGATTACGGAACAATCAGTGTTGGTGTTGCCGGATTTCCAGAAGAAATTTCAGGTGAAGTGTGATGAAAGTGGATTTGCAATAGGAGAAGTCTTAAGTTAGGAAGATAGGATGATAGCGTATTTCAGTGAGAAGCTGAATGAGGAGAAATTGAAATACTCCACATACGATAAGGAGTTTTATGTTGTCATACATGCAATGAAGAAGTGGAGGCATTACTTGATCCCGAGAGAGTTTGTATTGTACAGTGACAATCATGCACTGCAGTTTGTGACTCAGCAGGAGAGGTTGAATCAGAAACATGTTAAATGGGTTGAGTATATGCAGAATTTCACATTTGTGATTAAGCATATTTCTGGTACTACTAACAAAGTTGTTGATGCTTTGAGCAGGAAGTGTTTGTTGTTGCAGGAGTTCCGAGTCAAGATGTTAGGTTTTGATGATCTCAGGGACATGTACGCAGGTGATGCAAATTTTGCAGAAGCGTATGAAGCAGCTGAGAATACAATTCTCATAGATAGAAGCCCATGGATAGAATACATGATCTAGGAAGGATTGATGTTCAGAGGCAATCAACTGTGTATTCCAAAATGCTCCATGAGAGAAAACTTGTTGAAGGAGAAACACAGTGGAGGATTGGCAGGGCACTTTGGCCATGATAAAACATTCGCAAAGTTGAGAGAATCATACTTTTGGCTAGGGATGTGATCAGAGGTCAAGATGTTTGTGGACAGATGCAAATTTTGCCAGCATTCGAAGGGAAGGAAGCAAAATACGAGATTCTATCAACCATTTCCCATACCAGAGAGACCATGGGATGCAGTTAGCATGGATTTTGTATTGGGGTTGCCAAGGACACAAAGAGGTGTTGATTCAATCTTTGTGGTAGTGGATAGATTTTCCAAGATGGCACACTTCATTCCATGTCAGAAGACTAGTGATGCGACTCACATTGCAAATCTATTTTTCAAAGAGGGCATTCGACTTCATGGGTTGCCAAGGAGCATTGTTTCAGATCGAGACACAAAATTCATAGGGAATTTTTGGAGGACCTTATGGAAAAATATGGGAACTAACCTGTTGTTTAGTTCAGTGTATCATCCTCAAACGGATGGACAGAAAAAAGTGGTGAACAGGAGTATGGGAGACTTGCTGAGAGGCTTGGTGACAGAGCACCATAGCAAGTGGGATAGCATATTACCACAGGCAGAGTTTGCGTATAATGATTCAGTGAATCGGAGCACAGGACATAGTCCATTCCAGGTTGTCTATGGCATGCAGCCGAGAGGAATTTTTGAACTGAGGAATTCAGAACAGACTGCGACCAGGAGCGCTATTGC
Organism: Picea sitchensis; assembly: GCA_010110895.2. NCBI lineage: Eukaryota > Viridiplantae > Streptophyta > Pinopsida > Pinales > Pinaceae > Picea > Picea sitchensis. Next base: position 14,848 of record SNQJ01S0123982.1, read on the forward strand.
AGAAAATTTCACAGAGGCGATGGAAGAACTTCACAGTCAGGTGAAGAAGCGACTGATGAAATCAAGCCAGGAGTATAAATGCAGAGCATATCAGCATCGGAGACAACTTCAGTTTGAGGTTGGTGATCTAGTTTTGGCACATTTGAGGAGAGAAAGGTTCCCGAGAGGAACATATCATAAACTGAAGATGAAGAAAATCGGGCCATGTAGGGTCTTGAACAAATTTGGGGACAATGCTTATGAGATTGAATTACCCGATGAGATTGGAATATCTCTGATATTTAATGTCTCGGATTTGTACCCATACAAGGATGAAGAAGTAGAAACTGGAAATGAGCAGCTAGTGATCCAGTGGAAAAAATAGATGCCAGTTGCAGACAAGCCACAGATGGAGTGCATACTGGACAAGAGAGTGAGCAAGAGGACCAGGCGAAAGAAATACTTCGAGTATCTGGTCAAATCGAAGAACCATCCAGTGGAAGATGTCAGTTGGGAGACTGAAGCAGAGATACAGAAGCATGGACAGACCGTGCAGAAGCTCATGGATAATAGCCCATGAAAAGTTTCAAGCAAGGGAGTATGATGCAGGAGCATCTCCAACATCAAGCGAGCCAGCGCGGAAGCGAAGGACAGCTGGACAAGTTCCAACACAAATTTTGAAAACACCTTGGAAGTTGTTGCGCAAACATTAATGTGATAATTTAATGAAGCACACTTTGTATATTGTAATCGGACCTTGAGCCTTTAGCTCTCGTCCTTAGTAGATAGACGGTATTTAAAATAGTTAATGCAGGTAGATAGAAATTTAATTATAGATTTGATAGCTTTAGAGCGCAAGACGAAAATGGGATATAGACACCCTCATTGTGCATTGGTATTATCATTGAATCCAAGAAGAGAAAGAGCATGCAGAGAGCTATGTAAGAACACCCATGTACAGTTATTTGAATCAATAGAACAACTTTGATTCAAATTCATGGTTTGTGTCATTCTCTGTGTATTGATGTTGATATTCTCATGAATGTTTGCTTCCTGTTATACATTTTATTTTATATGCTGTGTATATGATTTCATGTTTGGATTGACGTCTAAAGGAAGAAGGAATGAGTTTCAATTATTTCTCTATTTGAGCCAGAGGATTCCTGCAAGGAGTGCAGTTGAAGTGTCTGCAAGGAGTGCGTTGACAGGGGGTTCAAAAAGAGATAACTTTTGTTCTCATTCATCCAGAAGGTGCAGTTGGACACAGGAGCCGTGCAAGGAGTGCGCAGGCCAGGTAAAAGTCTCAGGGTTGTGAACCTGAGTGAAGTATTGAAGGACTGCTGCTGCAGGTGTGTGCAGAGTCGAAAGACTTCAACACTTAGACGTGGTTGAAGGTTTTTCGCAAGGAGTGCGTGCAAACGTTTCTCTCTGAGGACTTGAATTCGTGGAAAATGCTCAGGAGAGGTAGGCTTTTGAATTCATTGAAGGATAGCGCAGGGGAGCTGCTATTGAAATTTCATAAGAGGCGTCGCAGGTTGGTGAGCAAGTGGACGAGTTCTGTGGAAGAACACTTCGTCATTTCGTGGATTTCATAAGGAAGAACGGACGGTCGACATTTTCCAAGCAGAATTCGCGATACTCCGAGGGCCGTTAGATCTTGGAGAGGTGTAGGGGAGATATGACGATGTATTACCAAAGGGTTTAAAGATCAAGAGAGGTAGATTCGTTGATCAGAGTCACGAGGACCATTGGATCTGAACGTATATCGTGAATCAGGGTTTCGTAGATCGAAACTCCGAACTATTGCAGCAGGAATCGCAATATTGCGATACGCGATATTCCGATGGGTACTATTACAGTGTGGGGCCACAACGGAGTTGATGAGTGGAGGACAGGTGGCATGAGCCATCGGGGTTTCGCAGTGAGAAGTCCCAAACATTCGACATCAAGATTCGCGATCCCGCGAAGTCCGAAGTCCCGACGAGGTGACGGGACCATTGAAAAGTCAAAGCCGCGAGCTCATCAGAGTTTCGACATATCGGGATTCGGGAGTCAGAGAACCGAGTTACTTGACACCACGAGTGTCGAGATCCTGATAGAGAGAATCCCGACAAGGTAAGGGAAGGATTTAGCGTTGACTTGCATCGGGTCTCGGGGATTCGAGAGTGCAACACTCAACCACTGACCTCGTGAGACCGCGAAGTCCAATTCCCCGACAAGTAAAGAGAGGGGATCGTGCGATAAGAGATCTGTGGGTGCAGATTTCCCGATAAGGAAGTAGAAGGACTGGTTAGTGTTCTTCGGGCCAAGGAAAGAGAATATCCTATGAGCGGGCGTGCCTATGGGTGCAGCTGCGTCAATATGTGTGAACATAATGATGATGATCAATCATGTGAGGGATAATTGTTACACTGTTGCTGCTAGGAGAACAACAGTTAATAAATTTCAAAGCAATTTGATGCTAACCATGAACGATAATCACACCATTTGTGGAAAGTACAAGTCCAAATACCAATATCCAATATGTTAAGGAAGAATATTCCTAGTATTCCTAATATGTTCACGTTTTATAAATATGCCACATGTTATGATCCTGTTACTTTCCCTTTTGTTGAATATAGTCGGAATGATAACCTCTTTTTTAAGAAAGGAAGTCTATGAGCATAGTAAAAAATTACCGAATTTAAGATAAACTTGAATACCGCAATCAGAGCCATTTATGCCAGTAGGCATCCATAGCCTCGACAAGGTTTCCATTTTACCCATAGATGAGCCAGTATCCTCAATAAATAGTTTGAATAGTCTTTTCCCAAAAAAGACACTATCCTGGTTTGGTATCCAGATAACAATAATTGCACTCACTAGATTGTAACCAAGTGAAAAAGATGACTCATGATGCGACCTCTTGTCCTTTGACCCTAAATGCCAAAGGCCATTTCCCTAGTGTGGTAACCATAGTGGGAATTTCACTTATGTTAATATCTTATGATCGTGGTAGGTTGGCTCATGATGAGACCCCCTATCCTTTTTGGGAGAAGGTTATTTTCTTTATTTATATTTACTTATTTTTGTTGTTGTTGTTGTTGTTATAATAATAATTATTATTATTAGGCTTTATTAAAGGAGGCTCATCTACTCCTTAAGAGTGTGGGATGCCATAATAAATGTAATAATGCCAAGTAAAAAGGTGCCTTAGAATTCTTATTATGATGTGAATAAAATTTGTCATTCAAGTATATGCATATATATATATAGGGGAAAGAAACGAATTACAATGGTTAAGGATTATGAACAATATTAAGATAATTCGGAAAAATCAATCCATAAAACATTTGATAAGGTATGTTATATAGTCTTCAAAAATAAAATGACAAATCGTTACCATGATGATTAGAAGTGATGTTGTTGAAAATTTGTTAGTGAATTTCATACCCAAAGGCGTAGCCAAACATAGTAGGAGTAGTCATAAAAACAACATGTTTTTTTCGTGAAAACAAAAATCGTTACTTTCAAGGGAAAGGAACAACAACATGAACAAACGAAAAAAGGAACAACACTTGTTTCTTTCAAATGAACCACGCTGCCCAAAAAAAGGAACGACAATCGCGACAAAGGGAATGAAAGTTGTTAGGTTCAAATGAACAACACTACCCTCAAAAGGAAACAACAATCACAACAAAGGGAACGACAACTGTTATGTTCAAATGAATGACACTACCCACAAAGGAAACACAAATCACAACAAAGGGAACGCCAGTTGTTACGTTCAGATGAACGAAGCTAATTGCAAAGGGAACATAAATCGCAACAAAGGGAACGACAATTTTTACATTCGAATGAACAAAACTACCTGCAAAGGAAACACCAATCGCAACAAAGGGAATGACAAATGTTACTTTCGGATGAACGACACTACCCGCAAAGGGAACAACAATTGCAACAAAGGGAACAACAGTTGTTACGTTCGGATGAACAAAACTACCCGGAAAGGGAACAACAATTGCAACAAAGGGAACAACATCTGTTACATTCGAGGAAGATGACAATGATGTTCATATTTAACCATCTAATTAAGTAATTGGATACCTCCCATTGAATTGTTTTTTAAGCGAATCTAGGATTTATTAGTCATCAAATAAATTCATTTAATTTTGCGGGTAGGTTTATTCAATGATCGGGGGAATACAATATATTGGATTCTTTACGGTTTCATGCATTCATTTCTATTTACTACAGTTACAGTTGCACATTCATTTAGTGCAGTCGGCCGACCTTTTGTTGTGGAACATGACATATTCATATTCTGTATAAAACAAGGTTTATATTCAATGGATTTTTCAAAGTGAAGTGAGAGAAATTTGAATTTTGAATAAGGAACATAAAAGAGTGATAATTGTATTTCATTACAGTCATCCTTTCTAGTTGTTGTGTTCTCCAGATCTCTTTATAGTGACTTTCCTAGAAAATAAAAACTTAAAACTCAATCGAATCTTTAAAGAAAATATATACAATATGTACAGTGCTGATAAAAACAACAATTTAATGGAGCTAAAGTTGTAGGGTTACCTTCCTAGCTAGCTAAAATATGAACAATAGGATCATTACTTATTTCTTGGAAATCAGATTATTTTGAAATCGGATGATGGTAGAGCCATAGTCGATGTCCATTTACCAGAAAAGGAGAACCAGACATGTCGATGGTAACTAAAGTGACAATTTCATTATCATGAACTTCCTTGATTTCATACGATCCCAACCACCTTGTCTGCAATTTCCCAGGGAAATCCTGAAATCTGGAATCATAAAGAAGTGCCCAATCACCTTTCTGGAAGGATTTCTTCTTGATATGCTTGTTGTGCTAGCTAGTTCTCTACTGTTGAATAAGAGTTATGAATTGAAGGGAAAACAAGCATGCTTCATATAACTCATTGAGCTATTGTAAGCGTCGCATGCATGGTTCTATAAGATCCAATCTAATTTCCTGGGCCATTCTTAGAGTCTTGATCTCAAATTCAATTGGAAAGATAGTCTCTTTTCCAAAGACTAGGTGATAAGGAGAGTAGAAAGTAGTGTTATGCCATGTTGTGCGATAGGCCCATAAGGCATTTGGAATCCCGACTGCCCAATTTTGATGGTTTTTTGAAACAGGTTTTGTCAAGATTGCCTCCAAGACTTCATTGGTACTCTCCACTTCTCTGTTTTTCTATGGATGGCATGGGGAGGTAACCTTGTGTTTAATGTGATAATTGCACAGAGTAGCCGAGATTTTATGTTCTATAAATTGTGACCCTTCTTCCATGATTACTTCCCTAGGTAATCCAAAGAATATAAATAGTTCAAAGATAAATGTAATGACTGCTTCCTCAGTTGTGTTTGGAAAGGACATTGCTTCTACCCACTTGGTCATATAGTTTGTTGCAACTAGTATATAAGGTTTTTGGTTTGATTTTGGGTTGAAGGGGCCAAACGAATCTAGTTCCCATCTCTCGAAAGGTTCCATAACCACTTTTGGTTGTAGGGGAATTTCATTAGATTGGCCTAATTGGCCCATCCTCTGACAGTTGTCAAGCCTGGACATGCTTCATTGCATCTTTGAATATTGAGGGTCAATAAAATCCCATATGTAAAAAATTATGCCGAGTTATGCGGTCTGCAAAATGTCTGCCACGGGGCTCATGATGACACACCTTGAAGACATCGTGAATTTCATCGTCTCTAATACATCTTCAGATATGAATATCATACCCTTTGTGAAAATGATATCCACCAATCTAGGTGAACTGTGCACTGCGCTAAACAATTAATTCCCTTTCTCTTGATGACAGGTGTATTGATAATTTCCCAACTGTCATATAATTTGCCACATCAACATACCAAGGCATCTTAATAGTCACAAAAAACAAGTGTTCTTCTCGAAATTGGCTTTCGACTGTTAAGGAGTTATCTATTTTGGGTACACAAGACAAGAAATCTGCAACAATACTCTCTCTTTTTGACCAATCCTTAATGATGATGTTGAATTCCTGCAATAGTAACAACCATCGAGTAACCCTTCCATTAGTAATTAGTTTGTTGGCTAAATATATAATAGCAGAGTGATCAATATACATAACCACTGGATAGCCTGTTATATAGTGGCGAAATTTATTAATAGCATGTATAATGGCTAAAAATTCTTTTTCTCTTACTGTTTAATTTAATTCAGCAGGAGTAAGATTTTTTCTAATAAAATAGATAACATAAGGTTTCTTGTATTATTCCTCTCCAAGGACAATTCTTGTTGCGATATCTGATGCGTCTGAAGAGATGTGAAATGGTAACTTCCAGGTTGGTCCTCTCAGCAATGGTGTTGTTGAAACTAACCTTTTAATCTTTACAAATGCAACATCACACTTATCATACCACTAAAATTCCACATTACCAGTTAAATAATGTAAAGGTGTGGCTATTCTTGAGACATTATCTATGAATCTGCAATAATAATCTGCACAACCAAGGAAACTATGAACCTCAGTCTGTGTACGAGGTGTAGGCAATTTCAGGATTACCTTTATCTTTGTTGGGTCTACCTTGATTCCATCTGCAGAAACATAGTGTCCTAGAACCACACCTTCAGTCATCATCATATGACATTTTTCATAACTTAAACATAGCTTAGTAGCAATGCATCATTCCATTACCTTGTCCAAATTACTTAAATATTGATCAAAGGCAGTGCCATAAGGGGTAAAATCGTCCATATAAACTTTAATTCCTTCATTAATTAACTTAGAAAATATGCTTAAAATAGATCTTTGGAATGTAGTTGGAGCCTTACATAATCCAAAGGGAAATACTCAATATGAGAAGGTACCCCAAGGACATGTGAATGTAGTTTTATCCTGGTATTCCAGAGCAATCTAAATCTGATTATAACCGCTAAAACCATCTAGGAAGGAGAAAAATTTCTTCTTTGGTAAAGTATCAAGGACCTGATCAATAAAAGGTAGGAGAAAATTGTCCTTCTGTATAGCTTTATTGAGTTCTCTGTATTATACACAGATTCACCATTTACTATTCTTTTTAGGGACAATTACCAGTGGGGAGACCCACTGGCCATCTAAAATAGGATATATGAAATCTGCATCCAACAGTTTATGTAATTCTTCTTTGACAATGTCCCTGAGATGAGGGTTTAATCTTCGTTGGATTTTCTGGACGGGTCAAGTATCTTTTTTTATATATAGACGATGTGTACATATTTGGGTTCAATTCCCTTCATGTCAGGATACTCCCAAGAAAAATCTTGTTGGTATTTAGAAAGTATCTGAATCAATTTTTGTTGTTGTTTACTCAAATTGGCGTTAATATTCATAAATATTTCTAGTGCAATTTCAACTGTAATGCAATGATGGACAACATTAGTGGGAATATGTTGCTCCATCAATTATTCCAAAGGATCTCCCTATGCTTCATTATCTAAACCATCTTTTAGTATTTGACATGTGGGGTTTCTTATAACAATTTGGTTTCTAACGAATGTGTTGATCACATCATCTTCTAGTTGGTTTTTGAGCCCAAGAGATTCTTCTAGAGTGAGAAGAGATTGCAGGTTTTCTTTTGGATATATAGGTGGTTTAAACTATTGATGTATGATAGGAAGACTTGGTTTAGCTAGAAGATACAAGATAAGGTTTTTTTATAGCACTTCATCTAGCAATTGTCATGTTTCCTGTGCGGCATCCTATGTATGCATATGTTGTTTCTAGCCACGATCACCCAAATATTAATGAGTGTCCATCTAGCCTTATTCTTGGGTTGATAACTAGGAAATCAGTTGGGTACTCCAAAGAGTCGACCGACATTTCTATGTCTTGTAATGTGCTGACTAGTTTAACCACCGATCTATCAGCCAACTCTAACATAGTTGAAGTAGGTTTTAAGGAGGTGATACACAAGAAATTACAGGTCACGATGCTCAGAGTATTGATGGCTGACCCAAAATCAACCAGTGTATTTGGAAAAAAAACAACCCTATATCTGAACCGTTACCACAAGATTTCCTAGGTATATGTATTTAATTTTCTCCTATTTTATTAGAATAAGGTTCAACAAAGTTCCTACAACATGGACAGTTGATGGATTCTTAGTTTTCCTCTCGAGATTCTTCCCACATAATGATTCAATTATTTTTTCATAGATAGGAATGCCTTGTAAAGCCTATAGGAGTGGGATTTTAACACATAAATTTTTTAGTTCTCGATGATACCAAAGTTAGGATATATGGTAGGTTTTTCTATAATTAGCCTCTCGGGAAATGAGGGAGGAGAAATTGCATCTTTATCAGGATTTTGTTTCTCGATTCTATTTTCCCCATGTTTGGTTTCTTCTGTTATGACCACAGTCGATGGATTTATTGTTGGTTGTCTATCATTCTCATTCTCTTGTTCTTGATGAATGTCAATTTAATTGGGAGAAATTACACACCCTAATCTCAACTGGAGTTCTTTTCACCCTACAGAGTTTGTTTCACCCTCCAAATTCTCGACAATTTGCATGAGTTGAGCTGGTCTGTTATTAGGATTCGTGTTGCATTGAGCTGGTAATTGAGGGTGCATTTGAGGTTGGGGACTTTGGGTCAATTGAATTGGAGCTTGTAAAGTGGGATGCAATTGAGGAGCCATTCCGATAGGTTGATTGGTCAGTCCCATGGGGAGCTACCAATTTTGAGTCCAATTAGGGGCTTGCGTAGTTGTGCTAGTCCACTATTAAGGATAGGGGTTATTACTTGAATTCTGCCAAAATGGGGTAGAGTATTGCAAGTTCAGCCAAGTAGGATTAGAAGCAGGTTGGTTTGGCCAGGTGATGCAGGAGCATCCCTCATGACAAGAAAAACCAACGTGGAAGCATAAGACAGTTGGAAGACGTCCAACGCAAGTTTTGAATTTTTAAATATTCTCTTGAAGATGATGCGCTGAACATAAATGAGATCATTTAATTTGGCACCTTGGAAGAAATGTAATCATACCTCGATCCATACACTCTCGTCTGAGATAGACAGAGGCATTTATAGTAGTAGTTGTAGGTAGATAGAATTGAATACTAGATTAGATAGTTCTAGAAGGAAGAGGGAAAATCGAAGATAGACACCCTCATTGTATGGTTGTATTATTATCGATTCAGGAAGAATTAGAAGAATAGAGAGAATAGGAGAATAGCAGAGAGTTGTAGAAAACACCCATGTATAGATCTGGAATTAATAGAAGAAGTTGATTCAGATTCATGGTTGTTGTGTTATTCTCTGTGTATGTGTGTTGAATGCTCTGCTTATGAATAATTACTTCCTGTTATGCATTGTTGTTATGCTGTGTGCATATGATTTCATGTGTTGAGATTCAACTCTGAGAGGAAGGGAATGAGTTATAATCGTTTCTCTTCTTGAGCAAGGATTCCTACAAAGAGTGCATTTGAAGTCGTCCGCAAGGGAGTGCGTTGACAAAAGGCTCCGAGAGATAGCTTTTGTTCTCATTCATCGTGAAGGTGCAGTTAGACATCGAGCCGTGCAAGGAGTGCACGGGCTAAGGGAGAAAGTCTCAATCGTGTGTCTGATAAGAATATTTGGGAGGACTACTGTTGCAGGTGTATGCAGAGTCAAAGGAAGCTCGAACCGTTGAAGTGTTTGCAGGTTTTCTGCAAGGAGCGCATGCGAAGGACCTCGTTGAGGTTGAAGTAATCTAGAAAATCTCAGGAAGCATAGGCCTCTGAGTCGCTGAAGATCAGCGTAGATAAGTGTGATTGAAGTCAGGAAGAAGCGTTGCAGGTTAGAAAAGAGGAGAAGGAATCTCGCGGAGGGATACTCTTTTCTCATTTCGTGAGTTACAAAAGGAAGAACGGACGGTCGAAATCATCTGAGGAGATTTCACAAAGCTCCGAGGATCGTCAGATCTTGCATAGGTGCAAGGAGGTTACTGTAAGGAGACTCCGAAGAGTTTAAAGCTCATGAGGGGTTGTGAGACGTCCATATGAAGAGGACGGGTGTCAGAGATCGGTGATCTCATGAACTCAAAGATCGCAGGTCGAAAACCCAAGTATTGGGTGCTCTAAGCTACGAGTGGTGAAGTGGCGAGAAGTTCAGAGCCATCCACCTGGGAAGGACAGGTGGCAGAGATTGGAAACCTCATGAACTCAGGAGTTCGAAGGGTAAAGGCCCAAGTATTGAGTGTGCAAGGTCGCGAGGCGACGGAGGAGCGAAGAGGATCATAGCCGTCCATCGGAGGAGGACAGGTGGCGAGAGATCGACAGATCTCGCGAACTCGGGAGCTCGCAGGTTGAGAGTCCAACATTTGAGTACTCCAAGTGGCGAGGCCGCGAGGTAGCGAGATAAGGAGAGTTTTTGGATTCGGAGCACAGGAGGACTGTTGGATCTGAGCGAGGGATCGTGTTTCGGGACCTCGCAAGAAAAGATTCGGGA
>SNQJ01S0123984.1:22243-32740 GCA_010110895.2 Picea sitchensis
CAAAAGTGGGATTCAATTAATTATTGCTTTTGGTTTCTACTAGAATATCCATAGACTAGCTTGGTTAGGCCCTTCAACTCTTTTTGATCTGTGTTGCTTCTAAGGCTTGATAAGGCTAAACTGCTTGGGTTAGGATTGCTTATCTTTATGAGCAGTGGTTTAGTTTTAGTTTACCTCCACTTTAGTGGGTGGTTTTCTTTTTAGCATCCTCCAATTAGGAATTCACTTGGCTCTTCCTTTGGCTATGGATTGTCTCCCCCCTTCATAATTGCATTCATCGTGGAAGGACTTAGACACTCCAGTGGATGCATTTTGTGTGAAATATTTGATTTGTGTTGACTCCAGAGGAGGGGTACTTATCAAATTGAGGACCTTTAGGTAGACTTCTCTCATGTCAGTAGCAAAATGAATTCTTAGCTTGATTTTCAAAGAGCCAAAAATGCAATTTTAGCAACAATAGTGGCCAGCCAAAGCAAGCAAATTGAAAAATTGGTTGTAGATCTCAACATGCTCTATGAATTGGTCTTAGTTATTGCTAGGAGTTATCAATCCTTGGCCTCCTTTCCAAAGATTTTCATTGGGTTCGTCATGTTGGCACAGGGGTAGACCCAGGGTTCAGCTCCAAGAGCACACCAACAAGCCCTAGCTACTGGCCCTTTCGACAGTATTTGCGAAGCAGATGCAGTCTCACCCGAAGGAGATATGAGGGGGTTGCAGGACAGAGATGTCTACAACCAGGGGAATATCAAGTGGTTCTTATTACAACAACAACATAACATGCATCTATCATTCAACTAGCTAGATCTACCCTTCACAACTATAGATCTGATCTAATACAATAATGCAGATAACAATATAACAACATCAGAGCTCAAAGCATCAATCACACACACAACAATAGATGTACGTGGTTCACCCTCTCTCTAGGGCTACGTCCACAGAACTGTGCTTATGATATATTAAGATAAAGCTTACAGTTCTGATCTACGCTCTTGGCCAGCAGATCCTCTCTCTACGTCTCTCTTTCTCTCTCCCATCCTGCGCACCCAGCTGCAAGACTTGATCTTCGCACCCAGCTGAAGATACCACAGTATCGACCCAACCTAGGTCCTCTCGACCTCTATTTATACATTACAATCCATCACTGATAGCCTCATGTCAAAACCTATGTGTCAAAACCCTAATTACCAAAACCCTAGGTGTCTACAACCCTAGGTCAACTTGACCCATTCTTTTTGGGCTTCACCGGCCTGTCTTTCCTTCTTCATCTCGCAGTGCTCCAAGGCATCTAATGCTGTCTTTTTCCACTTCCTGAGTCATCCTCGGTCCATCTTCCTTGTTGATCTGTCATCCTCGATCTCCTCATCCAACGACTTGCTTTTCTGCACTTCGCTCCATCTTTTCTGTTCTTTTGTTCACTTCGACCCAGTGATAGTCACTATGTCTCCCGCGAAGCTTGCTTTTTACCTTTTCTTCCTCGTTCTTCGCTTCCTTCCATAACCAAGGGTCAACATGCCCCCAACACTCACCTGTGACTCATCCCAAGGCATTTGAGATCTGATCCTCTTGTTTTACTTCGACTTTCGACTGCGCAGTGCAACCCTTGCTTTCTGCTTTATGCCTCCTTTCCATCCTTGTGCAAACTATCTTTTATGTGTCTGGTACCCAGTTTCAACTGCACCTGGTACCTGGACCCTTGTCTTCTTAATTCTACTGAGAACTGCGAGGTAGCTGGTTATCATAGTACAACTTCAGATGACTCCCATTCACCAAGCCTTCCTTCTAGTCTCCTTTCAATGTCTTCAGCTACGCAACTCCTCCTTCTATAACATAGACAATCTCATATGGTCTGAGCCAATGCGTTATGAACTTCCTAGGGTGTTTGATAAACTTACTGTCATATACCAGTACTAAATCACCTTGCATGAATATCTTCTTCTTAATGTGTCTGTCATGATAGGCCTTTTCTCGTTCCTTCTGAATTTGTTGATGGAAGCCTGCAATGAATCTGTCTTCTTCTAGTTCGACCAACTGTGCTAGCCTCTCATGAATAACGCCAATATCATCCATGTCTGTAAATGCGACAATTCTTAAGCTTGGTACCAAGTACTCCATTGGGACAACAACTTCAAGACCATAAACCAACTTGAAAGGGGTCTGCATTGTTAATTTCTTGCAAGTGGTTCTATAAGCCTAGAGTACTACTAGTACTCTTAAATCCCAGTCATCCTTGTTCACACTACAAATATTTGTTAATGTTGTCTCCAAGATCTTGTTGAATGCTTCAACCATTTTGTTTGCTTGTGGATGATAAGGTGTACTCTTCTGATGGTGGACTGCAAATTCTTCAGTCAGGGCTTCAACTGTCTTATTGATGAAGTGTGTACCGTGATCACTCATAAGGACCTTAGGGCATCCAAACCTAGTTATTATGTCATCAAATATAAAACGTGCAGGTATAGCTGCACTACAGTCCTTGACTTCTCTTGCTTCGGCCCATCTAGTTAGGTATTATGTCGCAGTGATAATATACCTTGCTCCTGTGCGCTTTCTTGGTGGGTTTATAGGTCCCACGAAGTCAATGGCCCATTTTTCACATGCTTGTAGAGTCATCTGCGGTGCTAATGAAATCTCATCTCTTCGGGATGGTTTTCCAATTCACTGGCATACATCGCATGCTCTGGTATATTCTTTAACATCTCTGTGTAATGTAGGCCACCAAAGGTCGGCTCACAGAACCTTTTGCGCAATCTCTTTTCCTGCGTAATTTCTTTTCCTACGTAATGTCCTCCTGCAATGACTTCATGAGCTTCTTCGAGGATCATAGGACGTTCTGCCTCCATCACACATCTTCTTAGGATCTCATCAGGTCCCATTTTATATAGCTGACCAACCATCAGTGAAAAATATGTAACGCACACCACTAGTTGTTTTTTCTGCGGAATTGTGTACTCGGCTGGAACCATTCCTGTTGACAGGAACTGGACTATGTCTGCGAAGTGGTCATCAATATTTCTAATGGTGAGAAACTGTGCATCTGGTAGTGTATCCTCCATAATGGTAGGTTCTTCGCCATGCTCCAACCTCAACAGGTGGTCTGGGCCCTTATTCATTCTTCCTGGCTTAACTATGATCTCAAAATCATATTCTTGAAACAGGAGAAGCCATCTGCATATTCTTCTCCCCAACACTGGCTTGTTGACTACGTATTTCAACGCAGAGTGATCAATAAACATTTTAAAGTGTTCTCCCAACAAGTAGTGGTAGAATTTCTGCAATGCATACACCATGGCTAGTCCCTCTCTCTCTGTAGTAGTGTAATAGATTTCAGTTGTGGATAGCTTTCTGCTTGCAAATGCTAATGGATGATCAATGTCCCCTTCTCCAGGTTGTGCCAGTACTTCTCCTAATGCAATAGAAGATGCATCAACATGCACATGAAATTCCTTGCTCTAGTTGGAAAAGACTAGAATAGGCGCAATGACCATCTTTTGTTTCAGTGTGTCGAAGCTCTGCTGGCATTCGTCTGTCCAACCAAACTGGCAATCTTTCTTTAATAACTTCTCCATTGGCGCAGTAATCTGAGCATATCCTTTGATAAATTTCCTGTAATAGCCAGTATGTCCTAGCGCAGTGCACAGTTGTTTGACTGATGTAGGTGGTGGTAAATCAACTATAATTGCAATTTTGGATGGATCCACTAACAATCCTTGCTTGCATACGATATGACCTAATAATACTCCAAATGGTGAGAAGAAGATGCACTTCTTCAAATTCAAAGAAATTTGACATTGCTTGCATTTATCCAGCATTAGCCTTAGACATTCAATATGATTTTTCAACAAACTAAAAACAATCCAGTCATCAAAGTATGCTTCTAAAAACTTATGCAAAAATTCTTTGAACGCTTCAACCACCACCCTGGAAAAGATGGCTAGGGCATTCTTCAGTCCAAATGGCATTACTATATATTGGTAGGATCCCCACTCTGTGGAAAACGTAGTCTTATGACGGTCCTCCTTGGCGATGCGGATCTGATGGTATCCTAAAAACCCATCTGTAAAAGAATATACTTCTTGGCCTCCCACGTTATCTAGCACTTCATCTGTGAAAGGTGTAGGGAAAGGATCATGTAGAAAAGCATCATTCAACTTCATGAGATCTACGCAAATCCTGATCTCACATGTCTTCTTATCTTGCACTACCATGGGGTTAATCCACTCCGACTCTTCGACAGGTTCAATAATCCCTGCTTCCAGCATTTTGTCGAGGTCAATATTCACTTTTTCCTTATATTTCGGGTTCAATCTGTAGGGTCTTTGCTTGACTGGCTTCGCATTTGGTTTCAAAGGTATTCTCATTTCTCCCATAGGTCCTTTGATTCCCTTCATATCAATGAACTTGGTCAGGAACAAGTCCTGATACGCGTGCAATAATTCTGTGATTTTGTCAATGGTAGCAGCATCCCAGTAATCTCCGACATTAGCAAGCTTTGGTGTTTCCTCTATCCCAATATTGACTTTCTTTATCTTTATCGGTTGTCCAATGAATGGAAGTTCAACTCTTGGTACTTCCACATCTCTCTGACCTTTTGTTTCTGCGATATTCACCTTCCTTGGATCATTATCTTTGTCGGCATTAATGTTGTAGCAAGTCTGCAGTTACTGTAGGGGCGCAGTCCATTCATCCTCTTCTTGCTCCAAAGGGAGGCCCAATGCCTCCTTAAATACTTTATGTCTCACCATTTGTAGTGCTTGATCTATAGAAGGAAATTCATTGTCAAACAAAAATGTGGTTATAAAATTATGGATCATACCTTCCCATTCTGAAGTGACAAGGCTCAGATCTGCTTGAAGGTACCAGTTAATCGGGGTAGTATCCAACGTACTGACGAATCTGTGTACCCATTGTTCTCTAGGAATGTCACTCCAAGCCTCTTTGTAGCTTCATACATGGTCCTTTGGGCAACTTCGACCTGTGTACCATGCTTCGCAACTTCCTACTTGTGATGAAAACCGCACTGTCATCAAAGTTCGACATTGTGTCCAGTCTGGAATATTGTTTTTATGTGTCCCCCACCATCTTGTTGGTGTGGCTTTCATGGCCTCATCCATTGCCAACAACCTTTGTTGTGTTGGTACACTTGTCTCAAATTTTTATAAGAAGTTTTCTAGGGGGTTCAACCCATCAAATGTGGGTAGATTACTCACTATTGTGTCAATCCAACGAACTTCTCTGGTTATCCTAGCACATCTTCTTGTAGATACTTTGTACATCTGGTTCTGTCAGTTCTCCAACGCTTCTTCTGAGTCGGATGAACATGTGATGTCACTTCGCCAACTCAGATTCCCATCAGCTGTAGGGTTGATATAATCCTGCTATCTGGTTGTTAATTTGTAGATGTTTCCCAGTTCAAATGCGTGGTCCTCTTCTCTGATAGGTTATGTGTATCATGGACCCTCATCTAGATCTAAAGGTGCAATGACCCTAAGGCTAACTTTCTCAAATGTCATGTGTCTTTTCTTTAGATCAACAATAATGGAATTGTCGAAGGCCTAATCAATTCCTAACAATGCAAGGTAAGGGCAACTATCATCAACAATTTCAATTACTTCAAAATCTGCAAAGGTTCTTACTCCATCAATGTCCAATGGGACATGCTCTAATCTTCCAAATGGGATGACATCTTGCTGATTAGCCATGTGAAGCCTGATAGGGGAACATATCAGCTTGGGTTTTCCCATCAGTGCCCAAGTCTGCTTCGTAATGACATTGACCTCTGACCCTAAGTCAAGGACCACATAGTCTATCTCATACTTTCCTATCTGAGCATTCAAGTGTAATTCTTTATTTGTCCTTCTCCTTTTTCCAATTTGGTGCATTGCTCTATTCAGTAAGGGGTCTATTTTTCCTAGTTCATACTGTTTGATTAAATCTTTTAATTCTTTTATAGCGCCTTTATCTTGAATCAACTTAACACAAGTGTACAAGAATTCCATGAGTTTTCTTACCTCTTTCCCTTCTGTTGGTGATGCAGATAGATCAAACACCCGAGGCATGCCATATTCTTTGATTTCTGGTTGTCTCTTTGATGAAGATCATTGATCTCCTTTGAACTCTTTTCTTGCCTCCTCGAATATCTATCTTTCTTTATTAGCATCGAACGTTGGGGTCTTTTCTATAGCTTTCCTGACTCCATGGTCGTTTTCAGTCTTTCCTTGGGCTGCTCTGTCTTCTTCTGTAGCAGCGCCTCCTCGAGTGATAACAACGAATTTAGGGTCTGCTCCGCGAGGTTCAACATATATCAGTTGTACTTGTGGGTTCTGCTGGGATCCTCGTCTTTCCTGAAGTTTAGCCAGCATCACAGGGTATTCCTCTATGACATGCTCGAAGGAGTTACAGTAACTACAGGTTGTGAAGGGATTCTGACAATCCCTTGCTAAATGTCCTGGCTGCACACAGTTGTAACAGATTATTTGTTCTCAGCCTCGACCCATACCTCCTCTATAGCCACCGTGAGGAGTGAAATTTCCTCTCCCCAGAGAGTTGTACTGCGGAGTGTTTCCCTCTTGTTGTACTTCGCCTTGAATCTTGTATCTGTCTCTCGACCTTTCATGCATGAGATCATAAGCTCTACAATCCCGATCATCATGCCCCAGGGATTTACAGAATGTACAATACAAGTTTGTGGGTGTTTGGACATACTTCTGCATGTAGTAGCACTCACGTGGGCAATGCCTATTTTTGCATACATCGCACCAGGGTAGGTTAACTTGCTTTAAGGGGCTCGGTGCCCCTGATGCCAAGTACTCATGAAATAAGGGACAATGTTCCTTATCATGGCCTTTAGATCTGCATCTTACACACCAAATATCTTCCCTTTTGTCTTTTCCCTTATCTTTCTTCATATGCTCGACCTGTAAAGACAAACTAGTTAGCTGGCTCATGATTTGGCTAATGCCTGAGCTAGATTCTCCCATCGGTGCTAATTCAAGCTTCATGGCGATCTCCAAAGCTTATGCATGAGATGTAATCTTCTGCTGCATCAGAGGGATTCTTATGTGTGGTAATAACGCAACGATGAACCATTCTTTGTTCTGTTCGTCGAGGATCTGGAAAGTTAATCAACCTGTCAGGGTCTTGAATCTTTGGTCGAACTCCCAAATAGGTTCTGCTACCTTTTGTTTAATCTCTTTTAGTTCTGTAATACATTATGACTCCGAATTAGGTTTCTTAAACTCTGCAATCAGTGCATTCTTGATCTCATTCAGGGGCTTAGGCCGTGCCAGTCCTTGGACAAGTTTCATGTACCAGCTCAGTGCGCGGTCCCTTAGCGTAGTGCTGAACTGGGTTCTCTTGATGGCTTCATCAATGATACTTTTAATAGTCCATACGGCCTCACACAGAAACCAATGTTGATTTGGATCTTCAGATCCATCTCCTCTAAAGATAGGGAGTCTCATTTCATCTGCCATAAAGCTGACTAGGGTTCTTGTCTAAGTAGATGCTGAGCTACTAGTAAAATTACTCTGAAGACTCTGGTGGTTCTGACTATTTCGACTGCTAAGTATTGTTGGGACAGCAGGAGGATTAACGTTACTTACTCCAGTAGTTCGCGTAGTTCCTGAGGTTTCTGGCTTGCTTTGGCGCAGTTCTTCAGCTTCCCCTTCTTCTGTTCTAGTGGGCTCTGGATGCTCTTTGTTGGTTAGATCTACCTCTTCTCCACTATAGAAGCCTTCTTCTCCGTAGTTTTGCTTAAACAAGTTCTCAAGGTGAACTCCTCATAATACTTTCCCACTGTGCGTATGTCCTGCTTCTGTGTCGTTCTCGCTATCCGAGATCTTGAACATTAGCCTTTTTAGGTCCGATCAATCTACTGTATCTTCAAGATGTGGTTTTCATGCAAGAGCATCTTGATTCTTAGCTTCAGGAAGTGCAAAAATTTTCCTCTGGGTCCTTTGAAAAAGTATCTCTCGGCTTGGCTATACGATTATGTTCTGTCAACAGCAAACTCGGTGATATACCCTCCGACGGTACTATCAAACCAATGATCTACTGCTCTGGATACAACGTTGTCGACTCTCTTGACCTTCTAGATCAATGCTGGTGTCCAAACCACAGGAAGTCTAGATCCGATTTCAAACTGTGTGTCAGCTAACCTAGCCAACCACTCGTGTAGCTCCTGATGGATTCCTCCAAAGAAGATCTCGTGAATGTCGGTGAAGATGTATCTTTGTAGCCAATCTTCAGTGATTATTTTAGAGTTCTTATTCTAGGCTTTAGTGAAGTCCTTCTCTTGATCCTCTATCCACTTCTGAATCTCTGTCTTCGATAGGAACCACCTTGACATTCCCTTAAAAAGATTCCTGTCCCGGCAACATAACCATTTGTTGGCATAGGGGCAGACCCAGGGTTCAGCTCCAAGAGCGCACCAACAAGCCCTAGCTACTGGCCCTTTCGGCAGCACTTGCGAAGCAGATGCAGTCTCACCCGAAATAACTATGAGGGGGTTGCAGGACAAAGATGTCTACAACTAGGGGAATATCAAGTGGTTCTTATTACAACAACAACATAACATGCATCTATCATTCAACTAGCTAGATCTACCCTTCACAACTATAGATCTGATCTAATACAATAATGCAGATAACAATATAACAACATCAGAGCTCAAAGCATCAATCACACACACAACAACATATGTACGTGGTTCATCCTCTCTCTAGGGCTACATCCACATAATTGTGCTTATGATATATTAAGATAAAGCTTACAGTTCTGATCTGCGCTCTTGGCCAGCAGATCCTCTCTCTCCGTCTCTCTTTCTCTCTCCCATCCTGCGCACCCAGTTGCAGGACTTGATCTTCGCACCCAACTAAAGATCTTACAATACCAGAAGGCTCTCTCTCTCAACACTTCTCTCACCCATAATACAATATTCTTCCAATGAACAATAATCGATAACAAGGCTCAACTACAGTACCGACCCAACCTAGGTCCTCTCGACCTCTATTTATACATTACAATCCCTTACCGACAACCTCAGGTCGAAACCTAGGTGTCAAAACCCTAATTACCAAAACCCTAGGTGTCTACAACCCTAGGTCAATTTGACCCATTCTTTCCGGGCTTTTCCAGCCTGTCTTTCCTTCTTCATCTCATGGTGCTCCAAGGCATCTAATGCTGGTTTTTTCCACTTCCTGAGTCATCCTCGGTCCATCTTCCTTGCTGATCTGTCATCCTCGATCTCCTCATCCAACGGCTTGCTTTTCCGCACTTCACTCCATCTTTTCCGTTCTTTTGCTCACTTCGACCCAGTGACAATCACTGTGTCTCCCGCGAAGCTCGCTTTTTACCTTTTCTTCCTCGTTCTTCGCTTCCTTCCATAACCAAGGGCCAACACGTCAGAATAACTGTCAAATACGAAGAAACAATATAGCAAGTTCATGGAGATGTGACATATGGAAACATAGCTTTGGAGCTCAACCTACAAGAAGACATCAATCAAGAAGCCCTTGGTTGGCATGTTTTCTTCTAAGTTTATGTTTCCATATGTTATGTAACATAGTTTTGTTATTGGTGCAACTTGAGTGGGCCTAATGGTTAAGATAATGTGTTTTCTCCTTGGAGGTCACAAGTTCAAAACCACCGGGGGGTAGAAGTTGTACATGTTTATATATTTGGTCGGGTAGGTGCCCCCCTTGAGTGTAACCTCTTATGGGAGTGTTGCCAGGATGTCTCGACTCTTGCCAAGTCACAAGTTCCCACTAGTACTAACTTGTGGGTTGTCGATGCTAGCTACACACCATTTATTTTTGTTTAAAAAAAATACAATTTTATTGTTGGGTTAGTGTATTAGGCCTTTTATCTATAGAATTTTTAATTATATTAACAAAATTATAAACATTGCTTAGTAAATAAACAACTTTTTTGAAATTTTAATTCCTTTTAAAACATATCATCCTTTCTTTTTTGATTTGTGTTAACTCACTTATAATTATAATTACAACTTTCTTTTAATACAAATGATACACGTTTTAATTTTAAAATAAATGCAACTCTACTATGTGAATAACATATAATAGATGCGTAACATTGTAAGTTCAAGTTGTACATATGCTATTTTAATGTGCATATAAACAAGCCTGCATGGCAGCGTATACCTGCTGCTATGCAGGTATAATAAAATAAAACAATAGTTGTATTGAATCCACCGCATGTGTCGAGATGAATAACAAGAACAACTAATCACAATTTAGAAAATTGTTTTAAAATAATTAAAAAAATCAAATTGTAATGTTATACCTTTAAAAATGCTCAAAACTATTTTGGTCAAACCCCAACTAATAGACGATCAATAACATATCCAATAATATATACCACCACAAGTGGCAGGTATAATAACCAATATCCCTTCACATTATTTTGAATGATCTTAAAAAAAACCAATTTCATAAAACATTTAGATTATACATTGTAAAACGCTCAAACTTATAT
>SNQJ01S0123985.1:0-24196 GCA_010110895.2 Picea sitchensis
AAAACTTTAAATTTTGTCATAGTTTTATATCTCTTATTTTTCATTTCAAAGTTCTTAGTAGATAGTCTATCGATGAGGATAAGTATAGTCCTTTATGGGTGCCAACAAGGCGAGCTAGCTTGGACCATGATGCCAAACAAAAAGACATGTCAAACTAGCTAGCTAAGCACTTTGACATGCATAAAATGTTAAACTGAAAAGCATGTGCTCATCCACCTCAATCTTTTTGAGATTTTCTACTAAGTTAAGTCACTAATAGGTTGAATCATAATATGTTTTTGTGTTCATTTTACATAAATGAATATCCATTATGCAAATTTCAACCTTGAAGTGCCAAATAAGACCATGATATTTTTTTGGTAAAGACAAAAGGGTCATCCAAGAGCAATGGACATCCACCATGTAGACTTTTTGATAGGAATATTAAAGTGATATATGGGATTAGTGAAATTATAATATTTTGTGTGTTCATCTCACAAAAACAAATATTCATTATATAAAACTTACTTCACAGATAACATATATCCACCATGCAAAGTTTCTACACAAAACTTTGAAATTATGTCATAGTTAAATACATATCTTCTTTGCCATTTCAAAGTCCTAGGTTGATAGTCGATAAACAAGGATAAATATAGTCCTTGACAACTACGAACAAGGCACAATAGCTAGGTCCACAACATTGTGGTGCATGGCTAGCTTTACATCATAGACTCTCCTCTAGCTTCTCGATGCTAATTTGGCCTAAAACACCGACATGACAACCTCAACCTATGTCCTTCAACAACTCCATGCATCTTCATACCACCTAGAATATACCTCTAATGTGGCAACTTCAACTTCCGGTGGATTTCAACATCCTCATTCCTCACCAAAGTAAGACGACTTCTAAATGTGTCACCCAACTAAGTGATAAATAAGATAACCTCACATTGAGCTAGTACCACAGGAGTTATGGCGATGCATCATGGGAAGTTTTTAACAATAGGGGTTGTTCACAAAGCACTAGAGAGTTTTGCTAGCATAGAATTTGTGTCAATATGTTCTACTTGTCTTCATGGGCTCACATAATAGGGGTTTTTTTCGACATTTATTATTCCATTGAAAGAACAAAACTACCAAGTAAAGAGTTTTTCGACCTCGTGGATCGAGCTACTGAATCAAGTTGAAGGACATTTATTAAGGAGAAATAGGGATCAATAATCATCTTGAATACCACCTTGGCTCTAGATGGCAAGTAAATTAATGTAGCAATGTAGTCTTGTAGATCATTGGGAATGTCCAATGGGAATGTCGAATGTCGTGTATGTTGAAAGAGCCTACCATTTTCTATATTTTTGTCTTATGTATACTCCTTGTCCCAGAGTTTCTTGATGTTGATTCAATTAAAATGTATTCCTCCTAGACCCAATCAAACTAGACTAAATCATAGATGGACCATTTTAAGGCTGACCATTGTATTGAAACAAGATTGATGATTAGATATATGGCTATCAAGGTTCAAGTTTGTTGCTACTATACAATGTAAGGGTAATTAATTTGTAAGAATTAGTAGTATATGTAGAAAAATAATTGATAGTTTGTCGCTTAGCCATGCATGACCATACATAGGATGGACTCACATTTTAAATTGTTTGAGAGGTAGAGGAAGGAAGCTAAGCAGTAAAGGATCCAAGTTCAACTATCCTAACGAATGTAACACATGGATTGGTGATGGTGAGTTGGATAGAGGTTGCAAGATGTTGCAAGATAGAAAATATCATAACCAAAATCAAAATCGATGGGTGGATTCATAGTATAGTACTAATGTTACAACAACCACTTGATCTAACAACCAAAAAAATCCCCTCGATGACACCAAGGGAACTCCTCGACGATACATTTGATTTCACATACTTGAAATGGGAGTTATTCTAGTGCAGGTATGTTTAGGTTGAAACTACTCTTATTCCATTATTCAAAAATAAGAACAAAGCTATTTAGACTATGAAATGGAGCTTGGTACTCTGTTAATGAAAAATTGAACATTGTGAATGATTTCATCATAAATCTAAAGAATCCAAGGAATGCATAACGCCTAATATTCTTGCAATATTTCAATTAAGTACACTCGTTTGCAAATATTTTTTTATGTAATGCTTGTCATGGCAATCACACTAGTGTTAGGTTCAGTTTCTTTAAGGTTGGATTGAGTTCACCTTCTCTCTCACTTGAACTCTTTAGATCTGGTTGAAGAGTTATTAATTCACCCCATGTTTCCTTATAATTAAATTGCAAAATACCAAGTTCTCAACTTCTAGTAGCCTTTTAGCAAAGTTGACAACTTTTTCCTTTGTTAAGTTTAAGTACTCCTCTAGCTCATATTCCTTCTCTCTTGATGTAAATTTTATCACTTCAAGCTCTCCCACTCTTCCAAATGTTCCCTCCATCGATATATATATCTCAGCTAGGTTTGATTTTTAAATAAAAACCCTAGAAATATTTCAAATCTTATTCGACAAAACCCATAATTGCATTCAAATGGTGTTTTTTTAATTGAAAACCTAGAATTATGTGTTTTTTTTTCATAATTCATGTCATGATTGTTTGAAACCTAATCCTTTAGGGTTATGGTATTATTCACTTGATAAGGAACATCAAAATTCAAGTGAATAGGAGCTATCATCCAAAGTCCAAGAGACCTCTTGGAAGACGAATCCAAAGGTTATAGCTCATGTATTTATATGTGTATCATATTAAGAAAATGTATTCCACATTGGTATCAGAGCGACTATATTTCTTAGGGACTAAATTAAGATTTGGTAGTTGTCCATAACATCCTGGTTTAACTCCACTCATCTTCGTCATGAAGAAATTCCTTTGTCTCATTTATTCCCTTGGGCATTTTCATTCTCCATAAAAAACGTCTCTATGCCTTCTGTCTTTCTATAATTCAATCTATCATGCGCACACACTTTGGTGTTATATATTTTTCCTACAGTTATGTTTATTCCCAGATATAAATGGAGTAGTGATGCAGGATCATCGCCTCCAAATTCAAAGACACAAGCGTGGAGGCAAAGAAACAACATCTCAGCATGACAGAGTTTCAAATCAACAATTAACTCAAGAGTAAATCGAGTTGTTGAGATATTTTGAAAACAACATTTTTAAATATGTCATGTTTGTAAAGTCGTGAAGGATTGTAAGGGGTTGCAGACATAGAGTGTTGACTCTTATCTAGCAATAACTGGTAGTTATTGTAATAGGAAAAAGTAGGTAACCGCTAAGAGTTTGATAGGATAGGTTGCAGACAGGATGACGAGAGCTCATGGAGCCATTCCTTATATAGTTTGTTGTTGCATTGTAAAATTATTAATGAGATATGGATCAATAGAGAAGAATAGGATAGGAGAAAGATGTAGTGGAGAACTGCAATATTATGTAATTTGTTTCATGAATGAATAGAACAGAAAGAATTGTCTAAAATCTTGGGTTGTGTTCATTTTAATGTGTGATTGAACGAATGTTGCATTATGTGTATGTGTTTTAGTTCATTTTCATTCATGTATGATTGTTAGAGAAGTTGATCGTATGAGTTCGTGACGAAACTGGATAAGTTTCAAAATCTTCTCTTCTGAAACTCGTATGAAAGGTGTGCATCTCAAACGCAAGGAGTGCGTCGACTGAGTCTCAGATTGACTCAGAAAGAGTTCAGAGAGAGAGAGAGCAGAGGAAACTTAAACTAGGTGCAAGGAGTGCACAACGTCAAGAAGCGACCAAGCATCGAAGAACCAAAATAGAGGAATGCTAGGAGGGCGAGAAGAATTTCTTTTCAAGAAATCCTTCGAAACTGAGTTATCAAAATCCCCGAACACAAGGAGTGCGTGGGAAGTCGAAATACTTTAAGGATCAAGCTCATAAGGGATAACACTTTCATAAGTGTTGACAAGATCCAAGAGTCGAACTTGTAGGACGAGCAAAGGTCAAAACCTTTGAACACTATAAATCTTCTAAGTCGGAAGAAATTAGAAGCTCAGGAGGAGGAGCGAAAATGATCGTTGGATCACAGTGCAAAGGATCAACAACCATCTGATCAGAGCAAGGTGCACGAGCCTTAGCGCTTTGCACACATAAGAGAGAGAACTTACCGAAGTTCCGAAGTCCCAAAGTATTTTGGGACTGTCCATCCTCGAGGAAGACAGGTGGCGCAATATCCACAGCTCCAAAAGTTTGTGGACGAAGAGGAGGTGAAACACCCGAAGTAGGATCCTGATCGTTGATCGCTAGGAGATACGTGTCAATAGATCAACAACTTTTGGAAATCTATTCGATAGTTTTTCAGTTGATATTTGAGACTCCTGAAGCGGGAAGAGCCGAAGGACCAAAGAAAATATGTACCATTAGATCCAGAAGGATACATGTCGGCGGGTCATGGGATCCATAGGAAGGCAAAGGTGAAATGTTGAAACCCCCGAAGCCTGAATAGCTGAAGAGCCGAGAGTCGTCGATCTGCAAGGGGACACTTGTCAACAGATCGTGAGATCTAGGTAAATTGTAGTGGGGTTTTGATTGAGAACTGAGACTGTCGAATCCAGAAGACCCGAAGTAAATCTAGACTGCCAGATCTAGAGGAGACGTGGTGTAAATATGTGAACTCTGGGTAAAGTCATGATATAATTCATAACTGTCAGATCTAAGAGAGACGTGGCATAGATCCATGCACTTTGGGTAAATACCCGAAGTAATCCTCGATCGCCAGATCAAGTGGACATGCGTCAGTGGATCATAGCCTTCGGATAAAAGCCATTGGGAAAAAGGGTGAAGTTTGAGATCTGAGATCTTAGAAGTCCGAATACCCGAAGGAGATCTCGACCGTTGATCGAGAAGAGGGTCACAAGACCGTTGATCTAGTTGAAAGGTCAAACACCTGAAGTAGAACCATGGTCGTTGATTTAGGAGGACAGGTGTCTACAGATCGTCATTTCCATAAGATTGACGTACGAAGGAAAGCAAGGTTTGAGACTTGAAAATTTCGAAGTCCAGAATCACGAAAAATATCATATCCATTGATTTAGGAGGGGTAGATCTGGTCCATGGATTTGAAAAGGGAATATTTGAACCATCAGTTCAGACAACACCATCAAGATCGGGAGATTGACGGTCCTGTAACATTGTGGGGACAAGAATTGCATGAACTTTAAAACGTTGAGGGCGGGCCGCAATCTAGACTGTGGTTTTGGCAAGAGGACATGTGGAGGCTCGAAGAGATTTCAGGGCTGAAAAGTAGTTTTATCCCAAACTTATTTTGGCCATGCCCGCAATCGCGGGGTCACGAGAGATCATCACCCAATGTCACATTAAGAGGGGGCTTATCAAAAAAAGGAGATAACGCCCAGTACTCTGATATTTCGCAGGAGAGAAAGAGGGAAGGTTGTAGGTTCTATTAGACCTGCACCAAGAAGCCGAAAGGGCCCGTGTTTAAATACAGAAGGAGACCATTAAGGTTTTGGAGGGTCATTTAACTCAATAATCAGAGATCCTTGACTGGGAGGTCGTGTAACCCTATGGGGGAGTAGGGGGCTGCATCAGGTGGTATCAGAGTTGATATTGAGTTTGTTTGCAGACAACAGACAAATGAGAAAGGAGGTAAGTTGGTATCAATTGTGGTATCAAGAAAATTTGATTTCTATTTGAAGGCATCAGAAGGTGACACAGTGAAATCATGCCACCTAGAAGGTGTAGAGAGAATGCAGAAATGGAAGAAGAAATGAGCCGACTCCGAATGAGACTAGATGCCATGGAAACAACGTAGATAAGAGCACCAGACACTGGAGATATCAGTGAAGCTGAGAGCGAAGAGATAGAGGCCAAAGAAAATGAAGCAGAGGATGATGCACAAGATCGCTTATTGAAAGTTGTTTCAAGAATAGGAGCCAGAGCAAGAATAGAGGCACCAATGTATGAAGGCAATTTAGAAGTTGAAGAATTGTTGGATTGGGTACGTGCTATGGAAAAGTACTTTGATTATGAAGATATCTAAGAAGACAAGATGGTGAAGCATGCAGTGAGAGGATTGAAAGGTCATGCAACACTATGGTGGGATGAACTGCAAGTCGAACGCAGGAGCAAGGTTAAGAAAAAAATTAAGAACTGGGATAGGATGGTAGCCAAGCTAAAAGCCAAATTTATCCCGAAGGACTATCAAATCAATCTGTTCATAAGATTTCAGAACCTGAGACAAAAAATCTTATCAGTGAAGGAGTACACTGAGGAATTTTATAGACTAAACATCAAGGCTGGACATAAAGAGAATGAAGATGAAAAAACAATGAGGTATATCAATGGGAAAAGATATGAAATACAAGAGGAGATCAGTGTTGGTTACTTCTTCCCTTCGGGGGTTGTCTGAGTTATTGACCCAGGGTTCATGTCACTCGGGGTTCCAACAAAGCCTCTAAAACTATCGACCCTCCTAGTAAACCAGAAGGCAACACAACGCCAGAAAGCGTTGTGCAGTCTCACCCGAGATAGCTTTAAATGGGTGGTTGTAAGACTCAGGTGCTTACAGCCTAGCAAAAAGTATGGGATAGGGGTTCCTCGGATAGGTCAGATACCGTGAGCCATAAGGGAGAGTACTTATTCCTTGGATTCACATACGAATATCCCACAGGTTAATTACAGTTAACTATAAGTAGATTCATAACCAAGTATTAACTCATCAATCAAGTTTAACCATCAATTGTTGAAAGAAAGACGAATGATGCATACATTTAACATATTACACGAGATTTACCATGGTTCACCCCCTCCTGGGATACACCCACAAAGATTTGGCTCTTGTCTCTTGTATTATAATAGTTCTGCATTGTCGGTGCCTCGCACTTACAATTCTCCACAAAACTGGGTAAGATCGATGCAAGGCAAAGTAGATCGTACTAGGCTCCACGGCCTGCGGTCTAATCCTCAGATCCACCCCTCCTTGGGTCTCCTTTGCTCAACAACTTACAAGTTAGTTCGTACCGCTTCAAAACATTACAAAAAATCGCTCACAACTACTAACGAACTCCCTATATGATACTTTTGTATCTATATTTATACATTTCAGGTTATTTAGCCTCTTTCAGAATATTAAAAAAACCCTAACCCTTCTTACGTTAGGTATTTCTCCCATACGCGTGTTGCTCCTCCTCCAGATGTCGCTTTCCTTTGTGCACGCTTTCTTGCATGTGCGCGTGTTGCTCCTCTGCCAGTTGTTACTTCAGTTTTCTGCACGCTTTCCTTCCCACGATCATTCTTCTTTCCTCTTCGGCCTGGTGCCAACAGGCCCCCAACAATGACATGTGATTTGTCCCGAGTCACCTAGTTTCTTTGTGCTTACTTGATCTCCTTGGTGATCGTCTGGAACTGTTCTTGCAACTTTGCTGCTTTTGTTAGTGCCTGTGCAGTTCTCTCCTTGATGGTGTTGACTGTCTGAGCTACCACTTCCTTGCTCATCAGTCCTGTGCATTCTAGATGAGTCTGTGCTATCTAGTTTCTGGCTTCTTCTATCTGTGAAAGTACTTCTGCTACCCATTCCTGCAACGGTTCTATTTGAGCCTGACGCTCCTATTTCTATGTTTGTGCAGTGATAAGTTTTTCCTGTATCTTCTTCAACTCTTGTGTTCCATTGACTCGTTCAGGGATTGGTATGGTATTCTTTTTCTTCTTGAGTTCTTGGATCATTGCATTGATCCTCTCCTCCTCCTTATCCCAGTGTTGGACTTATGGATCCTCTTCCAACCTTGTCCAAAGTTGCGTTGCTTTATCCAACAAGTTGGCTTCCATGATGACTTGTTTTTCCAACTCCTGTAGCTGCATTTCTGCTTCCTTCTTCCTTTGATCCTTCACTGGTGGTGGAGTTGTCAGTCTAATTTGTCCATGCAGAGTCTCGATCTCCTTTTGATACTGATCAATTGCCTGCGCAATTTGGTCAATCTTCTTTGTGACTGGGAGTTCATTTCCTTGCGCAGTAGTTGGAAGTTTCTCAAAAAATTCTTCCACTCTGTGTTCCAGCTCATTTCTGTGTTCTTTCTCCTCCTTGGTTTCCGATTGAGCCAGTGCACAAACTATTTCCAGTGCTTCCCGCTTCTTTGTTGCTTGTTGTAGCTCGACTAAGTTTTTATGTGCTCGAGCCTGCATCTCGTGGTCGACGCTCACTTGCAGTTTGTGTAATGCCTTTGATGGCATCCATGTCAGGACCAATTGGATATGATCCAAATCCTTTAGTGGTGTCTGTCCCACAATTTCATCCATTCGCAGCATGCTAGGCTTTATGTAGACCGTGGAATCTGCATGTGGTATCAAAAGAATTGGGTCACGTTCTTCTACCTCCACCCTTTCTGTGGCTTGTGCGGTCGATGGCTCTGTGCCTCTACTGGTACTTGTGATCTGGGCTTCCCTGAATTTCTTAAGGAGCTGACCTATTTCTGCCAGTTCCATCTGCAGTTCATCCCGATGGTGCGTGAAATGATTGAAATCTTTTGCGAGGCAGTCTTGGACCATCCTGGCAATCATCTCTCCATCATCCTCCGTGATTGTTTAATTCGGTGGTGGTCGTTGTGCCTTCATTTTATTGCGTGCCCTTGTGTCCTGTGCCACTGGTCTCTTAGCCCCCCCTGGTTCATGTGTGATGGGATTTGGTACGGTTTCCTGTGCTCCCTTAGCTGGTTTCTTTTGTCCATTGGTCGGCTTGGTGGTTTCTGTTCCTCCCTTCTAGGTCCTTGGTTGTTGTGAGCCCTCGTCTACCTGAGTTGACTTGGGTTGGCCTGTTCTTCGTCGCTTGGGTACTGGGATTTGTGGAGGCCGTGTCTCCACCTGCGCAACCCCTCCTTCTGTTGTTTGTGTCGGTACCCCTTTGAGTATAGTTGGGATCCTCCATTCATCAGGCCATTCACTGATGATCATGTCTATATCACCCTCAGTGACATAGTAGCGCATATGTAGCCACTATTTATTCGGGTCTTTCCTTGGTTGTATCCACATGGCTTGTCGCCTAGCCCAAAAATTAGTGATGTCCTCATATCGTGAGACAACCTCTGGTGTTATTCTCCATGCTCGACTGATGGCTTCCTCTATCTCCTGTAGGTAATGCTTTGAATACAATTCCATTGTCCTTCTCCCACTTGGCTAGTGGCCCAACTCTCAGGACACAATACCTTGCTCCCCCTGGCTGTGGTGTGGCAGAAAAGATGATGTATTCTGGTTCTCGCCATCCCATGAAAGCTATGAGAGTGATCAGCCATGCGTAATGAAATTTCATACTTGCATCCTGCGCGTCTTTGCAGTCTATTTGGAACAAGTTTGATAGGTATGGCGCCCAACTCATGAAGGTGCCTTCTGTGCACTGAGCTTCCACAACAATGACTCCTACCGGTACTTCGTGTTTGGGGCATTTTCGTAGCAATTTGCAGGCTAAAATATTTTCTCCCAATTGTGTCGCGACATCATTGATCCATTTAATTATAATGCCCCTTATTCCCTTGTCGGTGCCATATTTATTTTTCATATCTTCGACCAATACTTTTTCCTTGGACTTATCATCCAGGATCAGTGTGAGATCCATACCCCCAGTGGGTAAGCCTGTTATCTGCGTGATAAGTTCGACCGTTATGTGGATAGGTTTGTCCATCCATATATCCCCTCCATGTGTAACTGCTAGTAGTTTTTTTATGCATGCTGTTGTATATTGGCCTCTGCCAAAGTGTGGTATCTTCAGCAACCTTAGAATTCATGTTCTATTCAGTCCAGTGGCCCACTAGTGTGGCTGAGTGATGGATTCTCTGAGTTGGTTCATGACTATTTTCTGCATAAAAACCTATGGTGTAAGCTATGGATATTTAGTGTCATCTTCCACGTCATGGTCAGAAAACTTGAGCTTCTCGACGTGACCTAATAGCTATGGGTCCACATGTACTCCCCCTAGTATGCGAGGTAGCACGATCTCTGTGGCTGGTTTCTTTTGAGGTGAGCTTGGTATCTGAATTCGGTCCTCCTGCCACCGTGGTTGGTTTGAGGTTCCAGAATCTTCTGGTTTCTCCTTCACCATCCATTCTTCCCAAGATGTGGCCATTTCCCCCATCGGCTCGACCGAAAAAGAGTCTGGATGGGTCCTTGTGGGGCTTTTGGTTTCACTGTTGCGCATGGGTTCTATGTGCTTCCGGTGGCTCCTACGGCTGCTTCGATGTTCTTTTGTGGTATTTCCTGGTGGGTTTCTTCTTCCTTGTGTTGGGGCTCATTCACTGTTGCTGGTGTATCCTATTCCATGGCCTCTGTTTGTGGTTTCGGGGCCTCCTCAAGTATGGGTGTAGACTCTACTGGAATTTCCTCTAGCGACGAGATTTCGTCAATATCGACGATTTCTAGGGGCTTCTATTCACTTTCTTCCGGTGGTCCTTGCGACCTTGTCTAAGCCCTAGTTGATCTGGCTATATGGCCTGGTTCTTCGAGCTTCCGTGGTGCCATAATGGTGTCTGTCGAACGTTTGTGGGGTTTGAATGGCTTTGGTAAGATTTGTGGTTTCACTTTGTTTGTTCTTGTTTCTATTTCTCTTTTCCTGTTCTCCATCCGCAAATAGACCAACTGCTATTGTGCTTGTGTGTTGTATGGGCTCACCATGAAGCTTGTCGAGGACGTTTTCCTCCCTCGTGTGATTAATGCACCATAATTGTAGGTTCAATGCATCTACATCAGTTTCGTACTTGCCATTATGCCTTCTCTACCGTCTCCAGTTGCCACGTTTAATGTGGCATCCCCTCCATCCTTGCCTTTCTTTAACTCTACTTTTTGTTGTCCTGTCAACCTGCTTTTGCGGGTCTTTCCCACATGTTTTCTTTTTCGATATGGTCGTTATCTTTTCCCTTGCTGACTTCATGTTTTATATGCGGTTTGTCCATGATGTTTTTTTTTTCCTATTGCACGGTGGGTGGTCGACTGTCCTTATACATATTCAACCGACTCCCATTCGCCATTCCTCTGAGGTCTATGCCCGCTAGATCTCTTAACTATATAGCTCCTCTGTCCGTGATAGATTTTACCTCGTATGGTCCTAGCCAATGTATTCTCAGCTTTCCTGGGTGTTGTAACTCTTTACTGTCGTAGAGTAATACTATATCTCCTTCCTTGAATGTCTTCCTCTTGATGTGGTGGTCATGCCAAGATTTGTCTCTTACTTTCTGTATTTGTTCATGGAATCCTGCGAAGATTCGGTCTTCCTCCATTGACAGTAACTGATTCAGTCTTTCTTGTACTGCACCTCATTCTGTCATTTTTGTAATGGCTACTATACATAGGCTGGGCATTAAAAATTCTAAGGGAATTACGGCTTCTTGATCATAGACTAGTTTGAATAGTGTGTGGCCAGTCAACTTTTTACATGTGGTTCTATACACCCATAGTATTGCTAGTACCTTGAGATCCCAATCGTCCCAGTTGATGTTGCATATCTTTGTCAATGCATTTTCTAGGATTTTGTTGAAGGATTCTACCATGCCATTTGCATGTGGATGATACGGTATGATTTTCTAGTGATTAACTTCAAACTCTTGCAGCATCGCTCGGATGGTGTTGTTTATGAAGTGCATTCCTTGGTCGATCATCAAAATTCTTGGGCACCCAAATCTAGTAATTACTTGTTCAAACAGAAAGTGTGCAGCTATCTCTGCGTTGCAATCTTTTACTGGCGCGGCTTTCGCCCATCTTGTTAGGTATTCCATCACGGTGATAATGTATCTCGCCCCCGTTCTTTTGGCTGGTGGGTTAATAGGTCCCACGAAGTCTATCACCCATTTGTCGAATGCCTGAAGTGTCACTTATGGTCATAGTTTCATCTCGTCCCTTCTATTGGGTTTGCCTACCCTTTAACATACGTCACATTGCTGACAGTGTTCTTTCGAGTCTCTCTGGATCGTTGGCCACCATAGTCCTGCGCATAACACCTTCTGCACGGTAGCTTTTCCTGCATAATGTCCTCCTGCTATTCCCTCATGGGCTTCTGCTAAAATTCTTGGTCGTTCATGGGCTAGTGTGTATCTTTGTAAGATGCTATATGTGCCCATCTTGTATAGATTTCCTGCGATCAATTGATAGCCAGATGTGCGGACTACTGGGTTCTTCTTCTGTGCAGTGGTATATTCTTGTGGCACAGTACTCATGCTTAAGTACTGGATGATCTCTATGAAGTGATCGTCAGCAATCTGTACTGAGAATAGTTGTGCATTTGGAAAGTTATCTTTTAAATTCGTTGGTTCCTCTCCGTTTGTGACCCTCGATAGGTGGTCAGGCCTTGCATTCAGTTTTCCTGGTTTAAATATTACCTCAAAGTCAAATTCTTGAAATAGTAATAACCATCGATATATTCTCCCCCCCAACACTGCCTTGTTGACTAGGTATTTCAGGGTTGAGTGATCTATAAACATCTTAAAGTGTTTTCCCAATAGGTAATGTCTGTACTTTTTTAGTGCAAAAACCATAGCTAGGCCCTCTCTTTATATCGTGTTATAATTCTATTCTTAATCTGATAATTTTCTACTTTCAAATGCTATCAGGTCATCCAAGTCTCATGCTCCTGGTTGCACCAAGATAGCTCTGAGTGCGATCGTTGATGCATCTACATGTACATGGAATGTCTTCTCCCAATATGGAAATAACAATATTGGTGCAATGACCATCCTCTCCTTTAGGGTATCTAGACCGTGTTGGCATTCGTCGTTCCATTGATATTGTGTATCCTTCCTTAACAATTTTTCCATTGGTGCTGCAATCTGCGCATAGCCTTTGATGAACTTCCTGTAATATCCTATATGTCCTAACGTTGCTCTGAGTTCGCAGACTGTTTTTGGCGCTGGTAGATTAACAATGGCTGCAATTTTGGCCGGATCCACTAGCAAACCCTGCTTGCATACTATGTGTCCCAATAGTATCCCAAACGGTGTCCCAAATATGCATTTCTTGATATTTAGTGATATCCGGCATTGCCTGCATCATTCTAGCATCAGTCATAACACTTCCACATGATTTTTTAACAAGCTATAGACCATCCAATCATCCAGGTGTACTTCGAGGAATTGATGGATGAACTCCTTAAATGCTGCGATGGCCACTCTAGAAAATATTGCGGGTGCATTCTTCAGTCAGAATGACATGACTGTATACTAATAAGATCCCCATTTTGTCGCAAACGTGGTCTTGTGTCTATCCTCATGTGTTATCTTAATCTGATGATATCCTGAGAATCCATCGGTAAATGAGTAGGATTCATGGCCTCCCACGTTCTCGAGTACTTCATCCGTGAACGACGTGGGGAATGGGTTATGAAGGTATGCATCGTTCAACTTCCTCAAGTCGACGCATATTTTGATCCCTCTTCCCTATTTCTTGTCTTTTACTACCATCGGACTTATCCATTATGATTATTCAACTAGTTTGATGATGTCGGCCTTGATCATCCTGTCGATCTCATCTTTAACTTTCTGTTTATATATGACATTTAATCTATATGGTCGTTGTTTAATGGGTCTCGCATCAGTTCTGAGTGGTATCTTCATTTCTTCTAATTCTCCTTCTATGTCTTTCATCTCTATAAAGGTTGTGGGAAAGAGAGACATATTCACACAACAATTATGTGATGCTTTCTAGTGTCTGTTCATCCCAGTAGTCTCCAATGTTGGTCATCTTGGGCTGCTCGACGATCCCTATGTTAACCTTCTTTACCTTGATTGGAGCGGAGATGACCTCTGACTCTAAGGGTGGTCCTTCCACATCTCTCTCGCCTTCGACTTCTTCGATCTGAATATCGTGCGGATCATCTTCATCCAGAGCTTCCTCCTATACATGGTAGCATGAAAGTAGATCCTTGACTGTCTTCTTATTTGGTTGTTGTACCTCTATGGTAGTTTCTACTTCCGGTTCTTTGATGAATATAACATTTCTGATCCGTTTCAGGGCCGCGTCTATGTTGGGGTTCTCATGGTCGAATGAGAAAGTGATTGTAAAGTTCTGTTGGAGTGTTACCCATGTCTTGGCTCCTTTACGCATTTCCTGGTCCGTATACCAATTCGCTGGTATGCCCTCTAAAGTATGAATGAACTGGTGAGACCATTCCTCTGGTGGCGTCATTTTCCACAGCGTTTGACATGACTCCAAGTGTTCTGCTGGTGTGCCTAGTCTGTCATACTTCTATTGTTTGTTACAGGAATGTTCTGCTCCGAACCTTATTTGCAGTAATCACTTACATTGGTACCAATATATGATAGTTTCTTTGTGTGCACCCCACCATCTGGTGGGTGTAGCCTTAAATGCTAAATCCAGTGCTAGCAACCTCTAGTTTTCTAGTACCTCGTCTTCATATTGTGTCAAGAAAGTTTCCAAATCATTTAGCTTGTGAAAGCTGGGTGGTTCTTTGATTTTTGTGCCAATCCATCTTACTGCGCAGTCTATTCTGGCACACCTTCTTGTAGATACTTCGTGTAGTCTTTTTTGCCAGTTGTATAACCCAGTGTTTGAGTCTGTTGTGCACGAAGTAATGCTTCACCAACTAAGTACTCTGTCTGCAGTTAGGTTTATGTAATTCGCATCGCGCACAGTTGTTTTGTACAAATGGCCAATCTCTTCTAAATCCAAGCAAGTGGGTTCTACGAACCTCTCACCTTCTGATGGGTCGAGTGGGGCTATGACCCTGTAGTCCCCTGACTCAAATGTCATTTTTCTGGTTTTTAAGTTAATTATGGCTTGGTTGTCGAACGCCCAATCCAGACCAAGTAGCATTGGGTAGGGTGTTGTGTCGTCTACTATTTTGATGACTTCAAATTCTGCCTTTGTGCGCACCCCATACAGGTCTACCATCACTCCTTTCAGTCTACCTATTGGTAGGAATCTATGTTGATTCGCTAGTTTTAATTGAACGGTTGAATATCTCAGTGTAGGTTCCCCCATGCATTGCCATGTATCTTTTGGTATTACATTTACTTCGGATCCTAGATCTAGTATAATATATCCCATATTGAAATCCCCAATGTTGGAATTTAATCTAAATTCCTTGCTTATTCTTCTTCTTGTGTGAAGGTGGTTGACAGTTTTCAATTCTAGCTTCTCTTTTGTCTCGCCACTACATTTTTCTAGGATGTTTTGTAATATCTTGACATATGAAGGATCATTCAACATTTTGATGCATGAGTGCAAAAAGTCTTTGATTGTACTTACTTGTTCCCCAAGTTGTATTCGGTTGGTATGGTCCATTGATGGCGGAATTTCGTATTCCGGAGCTTCTATGCTTTGTTGTATGGTTGACGCAATGTTCTCCTTCTGGAATTCTTGTCGGGCTTCTGTAAAAATATCCTTCTCCTTATGCACGTTGAACTGCTTCTTGGGGTCGGTGTTCTTCTTTATCTATTGGTTTTGCGCTGATTCCTGTCGAACTGCGTCGTTCCCTGTTTTTGTTCCTCCTTGAGTGACTATATTGATGTTTTGACCATCATCCCTTGCTTCAACCGAAATCCACTGAACGTTCTGGTTATTTTGGTTCCTTTTTTCCTGGATTTTTCCAAGTAATGTCAGACAGTCCTCCATATCGTGGTCCGATGCACGAAAATACATACAAGTCACTGGTGGCAGTGGAAACTGCAGTGCATAATGTCATGGTTGATGGAAATTGTGACATGTGATAGGTCCTCTGCCGCATTTGAAACCTCCTCTAGCTCATCCTGCTCCTCTATAAGCTACGCGGTCACCTCGTGGTGAGTTGTACTGTGGTCCCTGGTTATACTGCGCGGAATTGTACTGGGGTTGTGTTGGGTTGTACTGCGGTTGCGCATTATTGTAAGATTGTGGCACGATATTATACTGTTGCTGCACCATGTTGTATGGTGATGGGGCTTGATTGAACTGTGGTGCTACCTGCCCAGTCATCATTTCTGTCTGTACCCTGTATGAGTCTGATGTTCTTTCCTGCATTACCTCCATAGTTTTGCAATCTTTGTCGTCGTGGCCTAATAACTTGTAAAAGGTGCAATATGAGGTCTTGGGGACTATTTGGTATTTCTGCATCATCGTGCAGTGGTAAGGGTTGTGACCCATTTTCTTACATATTTTGCACCATAATCCTCCCTATGGCAGTGGGTTTGGCATTCTTGTCGCCATATATTGTGCAAATGTTTGGCATTCATTCTTACGATGTCCTTCCGTCCTGCAGGTAGTGCACCAAACTGCTTCTCGTTTGCCCTTGTTTTTATTCTGGTTCAACTGAAATTTTAATTTCTTTAGGTCCTCCTTCAGTTCTTCGATAGCCGGGTCCGTCTGTTGGTACTGATTCTCTTCCAATTGCAAGGCTTCCTGCAGAGCCTCTGCCTGCGTCTGAAACTTTTGTTGTCGTAACAAATATTTTAAGTGTGGGAGTAGTGAGTTAAAAAATAGGCGTCGATGTTGCATATCAGTCATAAGGTATTTTAACTTTCCTTTTAATCTCTTTAATCTTTGATCAATCTTCCATACTGATTCTCTTGGTTTCTGTTGTATTTCAATCATCTCATTCATGTATTGATCCTTTGAGCTCAGCTTCCAGAACTCATTGATCAATAGCTTCTTAATGTCATCCAGTGTCCTTGTCGTTCCAGGAACATTGTTCGTGTCTAGACTCATGTACCAGTCTAGTGCGTGGTCCCTTAACGTGATCGCTAGCTAGGCGAGTTTAGTGTCTTCATCAGTGATCTTCTTTGCTTCCCAGATCTTTGCACAAATGAACAGATGCTTCTCAGGGTCTTCTGTTGCTTCTCCTTGAAACTATGGTAATATGATAGTAGGGTCATGTCTTGCCATTCCAAATATTGAGCTACTCCCTCCTTCGCACGATGTAGATAGTTGACTAAGGTTTCCTGAACTGGATCCTCTAGTTATTTCCCTTTGTGTTGATGTACTTCCTACTGTTGGATTTCCTTCGAGCTCTGGTTGTCTAAACGGTGGTGTTATTTTTGGTGTATTGGTCGCGCATGGGTTTATGGGTTCCACACTGACATTAATATTGAAGGAATGGTTATCTTCTCCTCCTGTTCTTAGGCCTCTGGTTTTCCTCTCATATGTGGCATGCAGGATTTCCTCAATCTTCTCCACATCCCAGAGATCCTCTACCTCTTCCTCATCACTGGCCAAGCCCTCCTTCTCGACTACGACTCTCTTCTTGGTATTCACCTTATATTGGTAGGGTACTCCGCTATGCATCGTTCCTGATGATGCCAATATCCACTTGAGTTGGTCGTCATCCATCAAGATCGGGTCCAAGGGTTCCTCCTTCTTCTTCTCTGTATCCTTCCCTCTTTCCATTCCTCCTTTCTCTGTCAGTGCTTCCCCCCTTCCCCCATGTGCACAGGGAAGTCTAGTTGTCTGATTCTATTGTCATCACACCTTTGTTATATAGTAGTATCTTGATAGAAGTATATAGTGATTGGATGTACCTTCCTCTAGGTCCTTGTAGGAACTCTTTCTTGGCTGCACTGTATGACTTTGTTGTGTCTACCGCGAATTCTATGATAAAGCCTGCCACAATACTATCAAGCCAACAGTCGATTGCGCGGGTGAATTTGTTGTTCGCTTGCTGCAGCTGTTGGATCTGTACTGGAGTCCAATCTAGTTGTCGAATCTGGTTCGTCGCATGGGTATCATTTAACCTTAAGATCCACTCCTGTAGTAGATGTGGAAAATAACAGAAAAAAACTTCGTGTAGATTCATAAATACATATTTATCCATGTATTTACACGGTGTGATCCTAGGGTTTCTATTGTCTTTTTGTGCAAACTCTAGCTCTGTGGTTCTCAACCAACCCTCGATTTCTTCTCTCGTGGGGTTCCAAGGTCTCAACATCGCCTTTTAATGGTTCATTTCTCTTCCTTCAGTTATTTATTCATTCCATATCATTTACTCAATCCTTTCTTGTTCCTCTTAACACGACAATGGAACCATTTGTTGGTTACTTATTCCCTTCAGGGGTTGTCTGAGTTATTGACCCAGGGTTCATGTTACTCGGGGTTCCAACAAAGCCTCTAAAACTATCGGCCTTCCTGGTAAATCAGAAGGCAACACAACGTCAGAAAGTGTTGCACAGTCTCACCCGAGATAGCTTTAAATGGGTGGCTGTAAGACCTAGGTGTTTATAGCCTAGGACAAAGCATGGGATAGGGGTTCCTTGGATAGGGTCAGATATCGTGAGCCATAAGGGAGAGTACTTATTCCTTGGATTCACATACGAATATCCGACATGTTAATTACAATTAACTATAAGTAGATTCATAACCAAGTATTAACTCATCAATCAAGTTTAACCATCAATTTCTGAAAGAAAGAACAATCATGCATACATTTAAAACATTACACGAGAGTTACCATGGTTCACCTCCTCCTGGGATATGTCCACAAATATTTGGCTCTTGGCTCTTGTATTATAATAGTTCTACATTTTCGGTGCCTCGCGCTTACAATTCTCCACAAAACTGGGTAAGATCTATGCGAGGTGAACTAGATCGCACCAGGCTCCACGGCTTGCAGTCTAATCCTCAGATCCACCCCTCCTTGGGTCTCCTTTTCTCAACAACTTACAAGTTAGTTCGTACCACTTCAGAACATTTCAAAAAATTTCTCACAACTACTAATGAACTCCCTATATGATACTTTCGTATCTATATTTGTACATTTCGGGATCTTCAACCTCTTTCAAAATATTACAAAACCCTAACCCTTCTTACGTTAGGTCTTTCTCCCATATGCTTGCTTCTCCTCCTCCAGCTATCTCTTTCCTTTGTGCATTCTTTCTTGCATGTGTGCGTACTGCTCCTCTACCAGTTGTTACTTCAGTTTTCTGCACACTTTCTTTCCCATGATCGTTCTTCTTTCCTCTTCGGCATGGTGCCAACAATCAACATGATGTTTGATGGTAAAGTCAAGGATGATTATCGAGAAGCCTTGAAAGCTAAAGAAAAATTTTCCAGGAAACAAAGCCAATGAAACAGGGGAGGAAATTCAAGCAGAGGTAAGGGAACCAAAAGAGAGAAGTTCCAAAAGCCGAAGCATGAAGCTAGAAAACAACATAGTCACCATGAAAAAGGTGGAAGTTCTAAGGAAGGACAACATGGAGGAAGAAGCTATTTTTCCAGAGGAAGAGCCAGAGGAGGTGAAGTTATATGTTATACCTATGGAAAATCAGGGCACAAGTCTTGGGAATGTACTGAGAGAAAGAAAGAAGGAGGAGGCGAAGCACACATTGCTGAAGCACAAAAGCATGTGGAAGCAGAAGCAGTAGAAGGAGGAAATAACCTCATGATGAGGAAAGTTCTTCTTAAACTAGAGAAGGAGATGGAGGAACCAGTTCAATGAAAAAGTCTGTTCATAACTTCTTGCAAGATGAAAGACGAAGTTTGCAAGGTGATCATAGACAGTGGGAGCACTAACAATCTAGTATCGACAGAGATGGTGGAGAAACTGGAGTTGAAGACAACTGCACATCCAAACCCATACAAGGTATCATGGTTGCAGAAAGGACATCAAGTAATGGTAAGTCAACAATGTCAAGTTGAATTTAAAATAGGAGGTTATAGGGATGAAATATTATGTGATGTAATTCCTATGGATCTCTGTCATATTTTATTAGGGAGACCATGGCAGTTTCAAAGAAAGGTTATTCACGATGGAAGAGAGAATACTTATACCCTAGAAAAGAATGGTAGGACACATATGGTGTTACCCATAGAAGACAAATAACAAAAGAGGGAAGCTAATTCGAGTATACTTCTCATGAGTGGGAAGGAAATATTGCATGAAGTCAAGAAGGAAAAATAAGTACATTTTGTTGTAGTGAGGAAGCCTAGAGTTATCCTTACAAATACTTATGTGGAATATTTTCCTGAAGAAATCCAGGAACTGTTAAAAAACTTTGTTGACATAGTAGTGGATGAGTTACCACACTCATTTCCACCCATTAGGAGTATAAGCCATCATATTGACCTTATTCCATGAGCTAGTTTACCAAACAAAGAAGCTTATAGGTTGACACCTAGAGAGAATGAGGAAGTCAAAAATCAAGTCCAAGAGTTGTTGGATAAAGTTTTAGTCAGGGAAAACCTAAGCCCATGCGCAATACCAACTATGTTAAATCCAAATAAGGATGGGGGATGGAGAATGTGTATAGATTCCAGAGCCATCAACAAGATAACCATTAGGTATAGATTCCCTTTACCAAGGATGGATGATTTGATGGATTGTTTGAGTGGAGGAAGCTATTTTTCCAAGATAGACTTGAAGATTGGATATCATCAAATGGAATGAGAGAGGGAGATGAATGGAAAACAACATTCAAGACAAATGAAGGATTGTTTGAATGGTTGGTCATGCCATTTGGGTTGACAAATGCACCAATCACATTTATGAGATTGATGAATGAAGTATTGAAAGACTTCATAGGAAAATTTGTCATATTATATTTGGATGACATACAAATCTTTAGTAAGAAAAAGGGAGAACACTTAAGACATCTGACATCAGTGACGGAAAAATTGCAGCAGGAAAAATTACTGATAAATCTGAAGAAAAAATCTTTTTTGAAGACAACTCATATAATTGGGTTTTGTTATCTCTTCAAATGAATTGAATATGGATCGAGAAAAGGTGAGAGAAATCAAAGAATGGCCATCACCAACCAACATATTTGAGGTAATAATTTTTCATGGGTTAGCAAGTTTTTATAGAAAGTTTATTAGAAATTTCAGTGGTATATGTGCACCCATGCTGGACACTGTGAAGAATAAACACAAGTCTTTTAAATGGATAGAGGAAGCTGAAAAAAGTTTCAAAGTGTTGAAAGAGAAAATCACAGAACAACCAATTCTGGTCTTGCTAGATTTTGGAAAAACATTTCAAGTGAGATGTGATGCAAGTGGATTAGCTATTGGAGCAGTCTTGAGTCAAGATAATAGACCAGTTGCTTATTTTAGTGAGAAGTTGAATGACACCAAGAAGAAGTATTCCACATATGACA
Source organism: Picea sitchensis (assembly GCA_010110895.2). NCBI lineage: Eukaryota > Viridiplantae > Streptophyta > Pinopsida > Pinales > Pinaceae > Picea > Picea sitchensis. The sequence continues at coordinate 21,030 of SNQJ01S0123985.1, forward strand.
AACAATTTTATGCAATGATTCAAGCTTTGAAGAAGTGGAGACACTATCTAATTCCTAAAGAATTTGTCTTGTACAATGATAATCAAGCTTTACAGTTTATTACTAGGCAAGAAAAGTTGAATAAGAGACATGCTAAATGGGTAGAATTTATGCAGAATTTTACTTTTGTTATTAATTGGAACTGCTAACAAAGTTGCAGATGCTTTGAGCATGAGGAGTTTAATTGTATAGGAATTCTAAGTGGAGACCTTAGGGTTTGAACACCTCAAGGAAATGTATCGAGAAGATGCATATTTTAAGGAATTTTACGAGGCATGTAAGAATCCTTTGTTGGGAGACAGAATCCATTGGACTAAATATCTGATCCAGGATGGATTATTATTCAAGGGAAGCCAACTATGCATAACAAAATGCTCAATGAGAGATGACATGCTAAAAGAGAAACACAATGGAGGTTTAGCTAGACATTTTGGTCATGATAAGACATTTGCACAAATGAGTAATTCATATTATTGGTCGAGCATGAGGGCAGAGGTGAAATTTTTTGTGAACAAATGCAAAATTTGTTAGTATGCGAAAGGAAGAAAACATAACACTAGTTTGTATCAACCATTACCAATTCCAGAAAGGCCATGGGATGTAATCATTATGGATTTTGTATTGGGATTTCCTAGAACTCAGAAAGGGAGCGATTTAATATTTGTTGCGGTGGACAGATTTTAAAAAATGGCACATTTCATACCATGCTAGAAGACAAATGATGCTACACACATAGCCAATTTGTTTTTCAGATAAGTAGTGAGACTACATGGATTTCCTAGAAGCATAGTCTCAGACAGGGACACGAAATTTGTAGGACACTTTTTGAGGAATCTATGGAAGAGGCTGGGGAAAAACTGGCATAGACCCCCCCCCACCTCAACAGGGTCCATTGACCTCCTGATATTTGGATCTTCAAATTCTTGAGCCGAAACGGCTCCTCGGTTTCCGCTAGAACCTTCAACACGTAAAGACCACATGTCCTTTTTATAAGCTCTACCTGTGTGAATATGCACTTAGACGCGAGCCTCCACTCCACGCGACCACCGAAATGACCACAACCTTATCCCAAAAAGGTGCGTCGAGTTTCGCGATATAGGGACTTCCATTGCGAGGCACCCCGACTCCTCCGATTTCCAAAATCCTGAAACGGGCTAATGGTCCTTAGATCCTCCCTTAAATCCTCCTGATGTGACCCTCAGTTGTGACCTGGGGCCCAACCCTCGAGCACGTTGGGATTTCGTGTGTCGGGACTTTGTAAAGTGGCTTTAATCCATTTTACTGATATCTGAAATGTCGATATTTCCCTGCCTCAGATCAACAGTCCTGATTCCTCCACGACCTGATGGTCCAGATCAAATCAAAATTTTGTGTATCAGGGGTTAGCGATATAACTCTTCTCCTCTATCCCGAAGTCTGAGCCCATGAAATTCCTTGCCACAGACTAATGGTCCTAATTCCCCCACGATTTGACGGTCCAAATTGCATCGAGATTTCACGTATTGGGGATTTGTGAAGTGGCCCTCTCCCGAAATCCAAAATTGCGATGACCGCTTTGTTAGATCGACGGTCCTGATTCCCCATGATCCAATGCTCTATATCCTTCCTTCTCCAATCAGGATTTCACATATCGCGATTCCAGAGAACAACTTCCTCCACACTCCTAACTTCTGAAATGATGATATTTCGTAGCGCCCACTCGACGACTCACACTCCTCGGGATCTAACGACTATTATCTCTCCTAATCTTGTGAGTGTTGAAATACACCTAGTATTATCCTCTCCACTAATCTACTATATCTAATGGTCCACTGAAAATCGGTGTTTTTCCCTCTGAGAATTTCAACCTTCCGTTCAGGTTCACAAAGACTCCTCACCAAATAACTTGGTGTCTTTCCTCCTGAGCTTGGTTTCTACGAGGTGACTTCAACCCTCGTCGTTCCTTTGAACTTTCCAAGTCTCTATCCCTCCTTGATTCTAGATGTAAACTCAAGGATTCTAAGGAATCTTACACGCACTCCTCGTAGCCTTCACGATGTACCTGATTATCTGAGATCTCCCAGTTCTGTGCACTCCTTCACTAGTACATATGAGCAAATTTGCGACGGTTTTTCGTTGATATTGCCACACTTATCCGTCGCAATTTCCACGAAAGCTGACATTTTTTTTCGTCGAAATTATTTCGTCACTATATCCACGATCCAAGTGTGCGTGAAAACATCGACGAAATTATCTCTCCACGTGTCACCACCTTCAATATCGGTTAACCCTATGCATCGTCGCAATTACGATGAACTATCGTTGCAATAACAATGAAGAAATGTGGCAATTACGATGAAACTTCGTCGCAATTGGGACGAAAAGTTATGCCAAGCCAATAACTTACGACGCACATGCTGTATATGTGACGAATATTCATGGCAAATTCCGACGAACTTGCGTCGATATTGCCACGATGACTTTAGGTTTTAATTTTTTTTTGTACATCAAATATGGTATACCATATTGTATGCCATATTACAATGTAATATGGTAATGCCATATTACATTGTAATATGGCATTACTATTACATTGTAATATATTGTAATATATATATCCCCTACAATAATCAAGGCACTAATCAACCAAATATTGTAAGCATGTTCTATCATGAAGTTGGATTAGAAGTAAGGATACCAATATGACAATATACACAAAGAATAATTTGGAATATTACTTTCAAAAAAACACATAGATTGCATGAGTGAGTCATTATGCAATTTATTTTACACAATACTATGACAACACTTATAAGATTTATGGATGGTATATTAAGACCATTTCTCGAACTTGTTTATTGTAGCCTCCTTGGATTAACAACACAAAATTTGAAGGAGAAAGTACAGTTACAGCATAGTGTTGCAGCAGAGTTACAACATAGTTATAGTGAGTTGTAGCAGAGTTACAACATAGTTATAGTGAGTTGCAGCAGAGTTACATAAAGTGTTGCAGCAGAGTTATAGCGAGTTGCAACAGAGTAATAGTGAGTAACAACAAGTGGAGTAACAACAAAAAATTCGAAGGAGAAAGTACAGTTACAACATAGTGTTGCAACAGAGTTACAACATAGTTATAGTGAGTTGCAGCA
>SNQJ01S0123985.1:24206-50863 GCA_010110895.2 Picea sitchensis
CTAGCTCAAATTTTGGCAAATGGTTAAAACCTTACAAAACTTGTATATATATGCAAGTATCGAGTCTTTGAGATGATTGTAGGCTTGAAGGAGGATTAAAGTATAAATTTCATAATTTTGTTGTTAAGAAAGGAGAGCCAAGATTAAGCTCATGTGGGAAGCTTGAAGCTATAATGTTGTGAAAGAAGAATTGGATTCACTATATTAGTTGCTAGAGCTTATCCCTTTTAATGAATATAGCTAGGCCATAGTGCTTAAGATGAGATTTTTTTGAAGGTAAAATAAACTTGCAAATCTTGGGGCACACAAATTCAATCTAGATTGCATTGGCTCAATTCATGGGATACATTTACCAAAGCCTTCTTTTAATTAAGGTTGATGAAACTTTTTTTTGTCAAGGTTGTAGTTTGCTTGTCAATTAACCATGCTAGATATAAATAAATTTGCCTCTTTTTGGTCAATTAGACATGGAAACCCCTAGGCACCTTCACTTTATGTGATGTTAACATAAGAACTCAGTTGTTTCCTGCATAGTAGAATGGCATGTGACGTTATTAAATCAATCCCTTTACTTGATAGAAAGGGGGTCCCATGAGTCAATGTGCACTTTTGTAATGATCATTTCCTCACCTCAATAGAAGAGGAGGTGTCCTTTTTAATACATTGGATTGTCTTCAAATTTTCTATGAAGATTTAGGGTCCAAATTGTCGACAGCCAAATCAAAGGAAGATATGATGTCACCATTGGGAGGGGCTCCATAGTTGAAATCTATGGAATGTGACCATTAAGGGGGAAATATTTGAAAATTGAACAAAGAAGTGAAAAACTAGGAAAAGCAGACTAGGAAAAGAGGAAGAGTATGTAGGAGAGCATGGAACACTAGGAGAGGAAGAAGACAAGGAGAGAACTAGGTCATTATGAGTAATGAGGGATCTTTTTCAATAGAGTTTGTAATAGGGACTAATTTTTGTTGGGGAGAAGTGTCCAAATATTGGTGTACCTTAGGATCATTAAGGCATTTCTCATCTATGTACAAGGATTTGGATGTGAATGATTATTATAAAAATAAGAATTTTGTAGTAGTGTCCTTTGGAGCCTTATAAGACTTGCACTAACATGTAGGATGAGAGGGGTCTAGATTATTAAGATTAGCTTCCTGCATTGTTTAATAGGAACTAGTATTTGGACTAGGGATAGCAATAAGGTTAGTATTATGGAAATGAATGAAGTGAGGGATCTTTTCTAATTTATTTTCCACAATGAGGATATGGATAAAGACTTTGTATATGGGGGTTCTCTAAAACATTTATACTTCTTTATAAAAAAACTACAAGTAAACCAAAATTATATTTAAAATATGATCTACAAGTAAACCAAAACACCACATGGAACTTGGCATATGTATCAATATCTAGATATTCATGAGGATTGTGAACTTTTACTAGTATAAAACCTACTTTTAAAAACATGTCAAAACCCTTACCTTTTCATTGTTCTTTCACCAAATCCATTAGCCCATACAACTTGATAAGAGTTGTCAACGAGATGCATTTCGATCACCAAGACCTGCATGAATCATAAAAGACAATTTTTTTATATGAGTAAATAATTTATAATAAGCAAATAAGCATGCATTTAGTTATGTAAATTTATATGAGTAACAATTTATTATAAATAAGCATGCATTTAGTTATGTAAAATAATCTAGAAAATTAGTTAAGCTACATACCTTAATGAGCTTCTCGAGCCTCAGTATAGTTATTCTCATCAAAATGTAGGCCAACCATTTGAAGGTGAAGCTCATATATATTCCCTCCCTCACATCGCTGCCCTTAATTTCCCCATACCCAACAAATGATTTTCTATATTAGAAAAACATATATACATTAATGCATAACTAAGATAGTCAAGGTCATGAACATATAAACATCGATAAAGATCCAAAAAAGGTCATGAAATTATACATCTATTTTGTTTTGATTTACATTTTTACATTCATATAACCCACAATTGGGATATCATCATCACTGGACATTGTATTTCGTGTGCCCTGTGATTTTATTATTTAGGTACTCAGGTACTATACTTCTGCACGTCACACCTAGAAGGGTTAGTTGGCATCTGCTCAAGGATGTGAACTGGAACAAAATGATCATAATATCGACATGTTGAAATATAATTGAAAATACAATTCATCCATTGTTTTGATTAACATTACAATATTGCTCTGTCTGCCTCTCAGAGTCGGGATAGTTGGTGCTAATTTCCTGTCCACTCTATTGCTCTCGCATTTCACCCTCCCCGAGCTACATGCTCTTCAATTTGAGAAGATAATATATAATTATAATTCAGGAAATAAATATCTACAATCACAAGAAATATTTCTAATTCGCCATTACATATCGAATGGGTACTATGCTCTATTACACCTATCACCGACATGTGGACCTGTATGATGTGGTATGTTTGCTGAATACTACTTGGATTCACCATCAGGTAGTAATCAAGCATTTGAAACAACAAAACATAAATACTTATTTACAAGTGATATAATAAAAATATGAAAATACTTCATACAAGCATGTTACTGTGGTTTCCTTTTTCATTTTATTTACCGCTATGGAGATAGGAGTTTGGCCCAAGATTTTCTATATTCAATGACACTTTTAACACCATGCTTGTAACTAAGCTTCAGGTCCTCCTCAGTGGAAACAGTGTCAAACATATTTAACCACAATGAATAACACCATTGGGTACCAATAACAAAAACATATATTTGTTCTACTATTAAATAAATATTAACCATAACTAATCACTCTAAATCTACTATATTCATGTTTTGAGTTTTCCTTCTTATAGCCACCCTGGGCCTAGTCAGTTTATATGCTGGTTGGTGTTATTTCCACCATGTATTTCCTTGTTGCTTTGGATGTAATGTCTATAGCCTACATATGGAATTTTGAAAAAAATAGATATCGAATTGGTTATTTAAAATAGAAAGAAAAACATAAATGCTCATATTTCACCGATAATATGACATGTGTTGTACCTTGCTTGACTCGCTCGTGGTTGTCCGCCCTTTGTTTTTAAATAAGTTCTCCTTTCATCTCTCATATATATTAGCCTTCCACTCTTCTGAAACCATGGGGAGGGCTGGCTTTAGGTTGGGTCTGGGTTTGCAATATCCCTATACTAGGCCCCTCGGTGTATTTTGTGAATTCTCTCATATCCTTGAAACCATAATTCTCTTTGTTGAAAGTGTTTCCGAACAAGTTCACCATGTGATCTACAAATCATCTTTTGCTATTCCACATTCCACCATGTGCTAATGGTAGCCAACATCTCCAATGCTTTTATTTACAAGCTCTATAGAAAACATTGTTTTCTATAGTAACATGTTATCCATTAATCACTTAATAATCTCAACAAATTTCCATTTCAATTTCATCAAAATAATGAATCAATTAATGGGACAATTTTCACTCAAGAATCTTCTGAATCTTATCGAAACACATGTCATCCCATTTAAAGGTGACATCTTAGTGAACTGGGTCTTAATTCATTCGCTTCCATGCATAATAGTATCAGTGCACCTGCTATGTTCCTCCTCAAGTCATCATGTGGAGTCCCGTGTCTCGATCATCATGTTCGGCGATGTCACATGCCGGTCAAAATTATTTCACTCATCAATGGATTCAAGGGGAACCCATGTGGAGGCTCAAAAGTCTCACTTACCCTCATATGCTCTAATCTTTTTTGCATTGACCCTCAATTCGCTACCTAGAGAAGTATTTGCAGGATCTATTGTTCACCAATGATGGGGTTTAAAATCCACAATAGAAAACTTTTCTTTTATCATCATACAAAAAATATAAACTAAAAAAATGGATAAGTGAAATTTTCATAGCTAATAAAAATATGTAAAAGATGCCACTTACCTGATAATTAGTTATTGTAGTTTGTAGCTCTATAGCCCTACCTCGTCCTCCTCACGTAGTCTTTGGTAATCAAACCTAGATATTCCGTATTAGCCTTCTTCAAGGCCTTCAATACAATTGCTATTGGGTTAGTGGAATAAAATATCTTCCTCGGCCAATATCATCCCTCCTGTGGGAGTCTGACAGAAGTTTACATAATAAATCAATCAAATGTGCTATGAAATTCACCTCCAACATTAAAAAATGAAATATTGTAGTATCAGAAAACAATGACAAAATTTCCAGAAATTTAGTTGTTGTAGCCATAAGTTGTTACTGCATTTAACATTTAATTATAGTAATGCGGGTGCCTTCCATGTCACTCCTGAGATGTAACAGAAACTCTGACATGATCACCCTGGATAGAATTTGATACAATAAATCAATCAACAAAAGTTATGAATTCACCTCTAACATAAAATGAAATATCGCTAATATTTGAAAAACAATAAATAAAATTCAGAAATTTAGTTGTTGGGAAATATAAGTTGTTACTGTATTTAACATTTACCTAGTGGAGACACTACTGGTGCCTTTCCATATCAAATTCGAGATGTAACAGAAACTCCTGGACACGCTCACCCCGATAGAAGTTGACAACTCCCAAATGAATGCGTTATAGGAATTCACCTAGAACATTTAAAAAATGAAATATTGAGTAATATCAGAAAAAAAAATTGAAATTTCTGAAATTTAGTTGAGGTTGTAGTCATAAGTTGTTATCATATTTAACATTTACCGGTGAGGCACTGCGAAAGTGCCTGCCATTTATCACCCTGAGAGATACCAAGAAACTTGACACGCTCACCCCCGGATATTGTTGACACAAATCAATCAACAAAAGTTATGCGAAATTCAATCTGTGGCCAACATTTAAAAATGAAATATTAGAGTATCAGAAAAAAAATAATGAAATTTCAAAATTTGATTGTTGTAGTCATAAGTTGTACATCAGATGCGGAACATTTACCATTGAGGTGACCAACAAGGGTGCTCTCGGCTACCGTCACCCCGAGATGTATCGGGTGAAACCTGTGACATGTTCACCTCTGACAGATGTTGATACACAATAAATCAATCCATAAAAGTTAGGAAATTCACCCTTCAACATTTGGAAAAGAAAAATGAAATATTGCAATGTCATATTAACAGAAAATGAAATTTAAGGAAATTTAGTTTGCTTAAAATAAGTAATTTTACCCAGATTTAACATTTACCGCTGAGGTGAAGTGGCACCGTCCAGCGGTCGTTCCTCCATCTTATTCAATTTATTGCAACGATCACAACTCTTCAATCTTGGGAACTATCAGTTTTGTTGCAATATACAAATATACCATTTCCTTCACGTCCCTCAAATAAGAAATTTGGTTTCTTAGTTTTGACCACGGTACTATTTATAGTTCGTAATGCTCTATAGTAGCTTTGGCCTTCCATCATACAGTTGCCCCTTTATTTGATTTGTTATCTAGTAGTTATACTATGTAACCCAGATTCCAGATAATTTTGTGTGTATATCGACCAACATCAACCAATGATTGCATTTGTATAATGGTCCGACATCTACGCTCGACCCAATTACAGTTCCATAGCTGACCTTCATGCCATCCATGGAAAATACCCCTAATCCATGTAAGGACGAAGGAGGAATGCGACACATCCTCCCACCGATGAATAAAATCAAAGTCCAATTTTGTGTAGCTCCCTAGGGTGCCCATCAAGCACTAGACAAGCCATGTTCTAAGGGAAACTCAATGTCACCCATGCTCTCAACATCATAACACGACCCTCCGTTGGCACAAAAAATTGCATGCAGGCAAAAAATTCTTACCTTTTCCAACCTTAGCTGATCTAGAACCGGTATCTTACACAACACAACCCACCTCAACCTCTTAGTATATCTTGATCATCTCTTAAGGAAGATAGATCCGATAGATACCATTTGTGACCACCTATTGAAACAAGAAGATAAGCTATTGTGCCAATATACATTTGGTGAAGCTGTATAGTGCTGCAAGAGAAGGTATAAAGCTGTGTAAAAGTTGTATGTTCCATAAAGTTGTTGAAGCTGCATAAGTTGCATGTTGCATAGTAAATATAGTTGCAATATAGTTACAACACATATCACTTTCAACACAGTTGCATAAGTTGCAATATAGTCGCATATAGCTGCATTTGACCTTACCCACCAATATTTGATAATATAGTTGCAATATAGTTGCACAAGCCAAATATAGTTGCATTTGGAACCATTGGTATACATAAGTTTCTTATATCCCATTTTAAATCTTCTTAGGATTGTTGCATTATAGTTGCGTAAGTTGCACATAGTTGCATATAGTCATATAATTGCAATATAGTTAAACATCGCCCACCTCTTCAACACAGCTTTTATATAGTTTCATTTAGGCTGTACAGTTGAAAATTGCCACAACCCATCCGGCCATAAAGTTGCATAAAGTTGAAATTGCTACAACGAAGGCCAGTTATAGTTGCACAAAGTTGCGTAAGTTGCATGTCAGGCTAGTTGCATACGAAATTGTTGCATCATAGCTGCATACAACTTGGGTATAAGTCGTATTGTTGCAGAGAAGGTATTATACGTGATAAACTTGCACCCAGTTTGCACGGACCACTCACCAATATTTGCGAATATAGTTGCACATAGTTACATAAGTTGTACATAGTTTCATTTGGAACCATTGACGTTTGGCAAGGTTTTAGGTCCTATTTAAATCTCAGAGATGTAGTCTTAGGGAAGAAAGTTAAAATTGGTTGCATAAAGTTGCGTCCAGCACAAATCACATGGCCTCCTATTAAGTTTGAAAAGTCTCAAGAAACAATCTGGAAACGGCTCAATGCCCATACCATACATGGGTCTTCACGGTCCTTGTTTCAGAATGCTCAAGGGGCTTACGCTCAAAGTATTGTTATTAGATGAAGTTAAAAAGTGGTAGGATGGATTTGTAATGGCCCAAAGTTCAAGAATGGGCTGAAGTTAAATTTGGCCCTAATGTTCAAACATGGTCCAAGTATTGAAGAGGCTTAATGACCTAGTCCATAAATGTCTCGAGTAACTATAAGAGGGCGAATGGCACAAAGTTTGAATTTGTATGATGGGTGATGTTTTAGAGTCTCCAATGGACTTAAGTTCGAAGTATGGATGTTGGGAAAATTTTTAAAAGTGGCCAATGAGTTTCCTATTTTGTAGATGTTAGGGTATGTAGGGCCCAAACAAAATGCACACCTTATTTCTGACATGGCCATGAGTTTTACAATAATTTATCAAATATTTAATGGCACCAACTAAGGAGGGGATAGGCTGTTACCTTTGGTGTACTATAGCAACAAGAAACCAAAAGGATCATGTAAGGATAATTTCAGGTGCACCTAGGGAGCTTCTGATATACTAGATGCATGTAGAGCACCACACCCAAGTTTTCTACATTTCATCCACAAAATAATTCATAACATACTTCCACTAGTTGAGTGCGGTGCTCTATGATATGGTTATGTTTTAGTATCCTTTCTATGTCACATTGGAATCCCCTAGTGGTATGCAATATCACCTCTCTTGTGAATGGGGATTTAATGTCCGTAGTGTTTTCATCTTGGAAGGTCTAAATGTTTGAGGATAAAATCAACCTAATGAAATACATTTCCAAACATGGCATAATAGTATGGTGGTGGCCACTTGAGACACCATCATATAATTCCCAATTATTTCATTGCCCATTATGAATCTATGCTAAAGCTCAACATGGATTGGGACTATTGTTATGTTAGATCTATTATGCCCATAGGTGGATGAGTTTACATTTCACCACTTCCATTTACAACCAGGATAGTAAATGGAAGTGTTGCTTTAGAAACATCAGGGATTTTATCTTTCTTTTGAGACCATGAATGCATTAGAAAATCCAAATCAATGGCAATGGGCTACATTCCTGGTCGAATGGTGTTCCAAAACTCTTCTAAACTTCCTCCATCTAGAATTCCAAAACATTGATGAGTATGAGGGATATTAGAGTTATAGTGAGTTGTAGTAGAGCTACAGTGAGTAACAACAAGGAGGTCAAATAAAATCAGAAGGAAAGTACGCTTATGGAAGATAGTATGCGTACGAGTTAACATATTACAATGAGTTTCAAATGTGAGTTACAGAAAGTGTTGCGCAGAGTTATAGCGGCCACGAGTAACAGTGAGTAACACCAATAAAGTGGAGTAACAACACAAAATCGAAGGAGAAAGTATTAAAGTTACACATAGTTGCAGCAGAGTTACAGAAAAATGTTGCAGCAGAGTTATAGCAAATTGCAATAGAGTAATAGTGAGTAAAAAAAAGTGGAGTAACAACACAAAATTCAAGGAGAAAGCGCTACCATAACACACAGCCGCAGAGTTACAAATATACATAGTGAGTTGCAGTAGAAAGTTAATAGTAAAGCGTTGTTGCAACAATATAGCGAGTTGCAACAGAGTAATATGGCGTAACAACAAGCGGGAGTAACAACACAAAATCAAGGAGAAAGCATGCTTTACATCAATAGTGTTATGCCAGTTAATAACATAGCATTGAATGTACAGAGCGCATAAAGTAAGCTGCAAAGAGAGTTTAGTGAGTTGCAGTAGAGTAATAATGAGTAACAACAAGGAGTAACAACACAAAATTCGAAGGAGAAAGTACAACAAGTACTGGAATGTACTGAGTTCTCATGAAGCAATATTTTGATCGAATAGCTTTGACATAGGTATTGGTTAAAACCTGGGCTAATGTGAGGTTGAATTGAAAATTACCAGAGTTGAATTATTACGGGACAAATCTAAGTGCTCATTATTCCATAGCTTGACACATATTGAACCTACAATCTGTACGCATGGTAATGAGAGGAGATGAGGTGGATTATATCAAGGAAATTGAATGGCTATTGAGTTGAGTTCAATTTGCATCAAAACCTGCATAGAATAACTATCAAAGGATAAGCTATCATTGGAGTTAATATTATCATTGGCATTTTGTTCTTGAGAAATCTTATGAGAATTGGAGGGTTGTATAAAACTATTTTGTGAGCATATTTGAAGTGATATCAACAAAATGAAGGTAAAATACATTTACATTCTCATGGATTTCTAAGGTGATGTGGAGGCATTAGGGTGCTACCAAGTGGAGTCAAGGTGCATAGGTTATCAAGGTGCATAGGTGGAATCCATGAGGTAGCATCCACCGTGGTGGGAAACTAAGAGGTAAAGGTAGGTTTATGAAGGTTATGGAACAAGATTGAAACTCCCCCATAATCTTTTTCAAGGCGATGTGTGTCCCTTGGGAAGTAATTAGTTTACAAAGTTATGAACCATTTTAAATTTGTGACATGTTATGCTACCATAATTGATGTCATTCATTGATCTAAGATCGAGCATGGGGAACATGTGCACCAACAAAGTGTTGTTAGAGATGGGATCCCTGCCCATCACATCAACCTAAGGACAATGTAGGGGATAGATGGAGGACCAGGAGAAATAGGACTCCCTTTCTATTGATTAATGAAACGCTCCCGGCGGGCGTGTTGATGAAAAGGTATTGGTGGACCCCATTAATCAATAAAGTGAAGTGAAGAGAGATAAAGGGGCCACGATAACCCCATGGCACGCGAAGAGGTGGGCAGGAAGGATTAAACATGCTAAACTTTTATTCCAAGATACTTTTTGGGATAGATGGATAAAGGCAATCCCACATCACCAAAACTAGAAAAATTACACTAGTCAACATTTTGTTTCCTCGATAATTTATATGACTTTGTTGTATTGAAGATTCTCTAGTTTTGCTCCATTTGAGAGTCATTTCAGATAAAAAATTCCAAGTCCTGAAAGTGCAAAAAAAGGCAATGCTGAAAATTATTGATTGATGTAGAAATTGACAAGAACATATTATAAGAAGGTGATGGAGGTTGTATAGCATAGGAAATCTGCTAATAAAAAACTAATGTTTAACCATTGAGCTTGAGATGGAGAAAGAGGTTTCAAACCAGCCTGCTCCAGCCAGTTCTCCATTTATGCAAAAACCGCGGTGCCCTCCTTCCGGTGAAATCGTAGGCCCCTTAGCTCAAATCCGTCCTCCAAATCCAAAACCGCAAATCATGCGTCTGAGCTTGTCGGCTCAAATCTGTCCTCCAAATCCGTGTGGTGGGTGCGTGGACTATGGACAAATAGTGTGGACTCCAAATCCACACATGCGCGCAAGTGGTGGTCACCGAGTGCTGGACTGTGGAGAAATACGGTGGTGGATTGTGCGTGGAGTAGGCCACGCAGGAGGGGAATATAGCTTTACATTTTGAAATCGGTGGTGTACTATGCGTGGAGCAGGCCGCGCGGGAGGGGAATATAGATTTGCATTTTGAAATGAATTTGTTATGTTTTTACCTTTTCATTTTTATATAATATATACAATGGAATATATATAGAATATATATTATATATATAATATATATGTAATATATATTATATGGAATATATATATATTGAGATATTGCGGCTATATATTTATATATTTGGAAGCATATAATATATATATAATATGATCACAATGCATCATTTCCATCAGAAAATTTTTATGTCGCACTATTAAGAACTAATATTTCTATTTTTATTCTTGATTTGTTGCACTTTAATTTTGGTTCTTATACGGATGTAGCCTCTAATTTCCATCCTCAAAATGTCCTCTTTACTTGCAGTAATTATGGAAGGGGGAATTCTTTCTCTTAGACATTCCGTGTCTATCTTTTGGTGAGAGTTAGTCTTTCTACTATGTGGTCCCATTGAAAGTATTATATTACATGTCATCTATTGACACAATAGTCATCCTCGACTACATGATTAGCCTCTTGCATCAGTCTCTCGGATCATATCTAAATAAATCGTGATGAAGAAAATAACTACACTGCTGGTATGTGATTAGGCTACCGGTAGAGCTCCTCTCGGTTTTGCAGAATAGCCCGCTCCTCTTACCAAAAGGCAACCACGTGAAGGTGGAAGCTCTAATTATGCCCCCTCACATCACTCTCAATTTCCCATATTACATAATTTGAAATTATAAAGAACATGTGATTTACATCCCATATTATACAATATAAAACATATAAAAGATCATATAAAAGATATAAACATATTACCCTCTTCAACACGAATTAAATATCAGTCATCTTCTCTTCATCCAGTTCAACATCTATATCGATCTGGTTCATAATCGACATTGGTGAAAGGCTCATTCTTATAAACACTACTGGAACGCCATTTTCGCTACTATAGCTATTGATATCGTCAATGAGGTCGTTGTCTCCTACATTTGGTTGATCAACCTCTTCAAATTCTTCTGTTCGACACATTAGACTACATGAGCCATTTGCTCTTGATATTTATAATCATGATCTTCTTCCCCATTATTATCTTCATCCCTGGCTACATGAATATACTTTACTAGTCTTCCTCTCGGATCATATTCCAACGAGTTCGACTCTGTTTACCTTTTCCGCGTTCCTCGAAATACTTACTCAAGGCTGACCTGGAAGAACATCATAAGGCTCTGTACCTGGTTCCAATGCCCTTTTATTAACCATGGTAAATCCATTATCATGCTCAATAATAGTTCTTCAGGATCATGCTCATGAACCGAGTCTGCACTATCTTTACCTACAAATGTTCAATTTTAAAGGAATTAAAATCAAGCTCAATTATATACTCAAAAGCCTATGTTATAGTACCCATTCTCAGTTTCTTCCGGATTTCTGCCACTTCTAGAGGAAAATGTTAAGTCTCTTTAAAAACTGTAGTTATCCCACAATCCCAGGTTAAACGATCATCCAACTATTTGATGTGAAATTTGCAACCATTACACCACATAGTTTGTGATGTTTCAACCAGAAATGAATGGAAACAAGTGGAAAAAATAACAGAATTAATAATCCTCATTTAGGACTTACTATATATATATATTTCAATAATTAAAACAAAAACCAAAATACATTTGAAACTTAAAAACTAGGAAAATGGGTAACAAATTTAACTTGTCTGCTTATCTTTTAAACCAAAGAATAAATCAACTTTGACAAGATCAAGAAATTGATCTCGATGACGATGTTGTTTAATCATCTTTACTCACCCTCTTCCTAAGATAACTCCTAGAATTCTTCAAGATATTCTATCCAATGCTCCATCCAATCAAGGTTATTTTCAATGTATAAATGTAGTTATCCCACTCTCGAACAACTATATGATAGCATAAAAATTCAATATCATTAATTAGTTATTGTTAATAAATACATAATTTAATAGATGTGTAATATATTAAATTCATATCATTGATCTAGCTAATTACCTTCACAAATTTCCTCATTTTACCTTTCCCTAATGGGACCTCCCCTTCAAATTTTTTGATAGAGTCGAGATGCCAAATGTGAGGCACATTCATATTTTCTGCTAATCTAGGGTAGATATATTGACTATATACACCATGCATTGATATATACCATATATCCCCCAACCATACAACCCCTGCATGGTGCTCTTGTTCAACAAAAATCCTTCTGACTTCCAACTACCTCCACCCTTTTCATCCACATCACTCCATGTGTGTTCTGTCCACATTAATTCACCCCTCAACTTGGTATGAGGTGTTCTCAGGCATTGAAAAATGCCATAGGTAGATACTGCTGCACTTGACACATTAGTCAGGAATTTTCTCTTCCACACCTTATATCTTCTTATGGATTTCTTTGATGATAGCCACCTACAAAATGTCAATGCACAAAAAATATCAAGGCATACAGAAATTTAGTAGATAAAAGATAATATGTCAAATATAAGTTCCAATAAAAATCACATAAGGTAAGTACATTTTCCTTATAAAACAATACTTACCTCATGTATTTTCCAAGCACATAAATAATTTGTTTTATGTTGTTGTCAAAGTCATTCGGGAGAGATAAAGGTAGAACATACTATAACAAAATGCTAATTATTATTTGTTTCCAAAAATGCGTACCAAAAAGAAAATATATTATAACCTTACCAATTACCTTAATGAATGTATACCAATCATGTGTTTTAACCCCACCAAAATCACCTTTTTAGTTAAGATATTTTAGGTTCATTTAAAACCCCGCTGAAACCTAATTTTTCAATGACCCTTTACAATATTTCTGTTGCTCCTGTCAATAACCAAGGAAGACTAGTATTTTGTCACGACCATCGCCATTAGAATTAATAAATCACGCCTTGCAAAGTGTTATTAGCTTCTTGGATGTCACAAAAAAGCTTTCCAATTCTCTCTTTGTCGTTCCTTCCATCTAATATTCACAATTCTATTATTTTCTTCCCTATATGCATTGTATCAAAGAAATGAACTACTTGTAGGTTCTCGAGTATGGAAATCTATCGAATTGCATCGAGTAACTTTTCAATTCTCGTGGAAGCCCATTCTGCGTCTTTAATACGATATCTGGCGAACAACATTAATTAATTGAATTTAACATTAATTAATGGGACAAAAATGAAATTAATACTAATGAAATTAACCAAAGATTTATATATGGTCATACATAACAATTTTCGCATCTTGACTTATTTCTCCTAATATATTCCAACTTCCATAGAGAGGCAGTGTCATTCTTCATGGTTTTCCGTTTCTTACCATTTAACTTTGTTTTGTTTGTAGTTCTATAACTATGGTTCTTGTGGCAGAAAGTGCCTACTCATCAAACACTTCCTTTCTAAACTCCTTGAACGACGAGATTTATCCTAGGACCATTAAACTGGGCATGCAATTTACCCTTTGTTTGAATACCTACAAGATATATGCATAAATAAATGTGGAAGGCCAAATTAGAGTTGCTAATTAAAATAATGCATGATTTAAAAAGAAGTTATATAATATTAAATCACAAAAAATAAAGTGTAACACAATATACCACAAAATGTGTTAACCCTCGGAGCATCATGAATTGTCTATGATAGTATTCCATGGAATTGAAATCGCCTTTTGCCCTATTGGTCTAGAGAGATGCCTCATATATGACGCTAACCATAACTTCAACAACTCATCATGAGAGGCTCAATATATACTGTTGATATCTTTAACCTCGTACTCCACCGATTGGTTCAACCTAATGCATGATTAATTATACTTATCTGATGTCGATATATAAAAAGAAATAATTACTTCATGCACTAAACAAAGAAATAAATATTTTGGCATATTTTTTAAAGAAAATAAAAATAATTAAATACCTGGAACAACTCATTGCCATAACATTGTGTGCTCCTTCTTGATCGACATCCAAGAAGGAAGGTTATAAACAATAATGTAGCTACTACTGAGTATCAGAATGAATTTAGAAATGGATTGATACCATCAACTACCAACGAAAGTCTAACATTGCGTCGTTCTTCTTTAAAAATTGCCACTTTTCTTCGATGTAGTTCAATGCAGAACCATCTATTGGCATTTGAAGAACATCATCTCAACTTCTATTCTTTGTATGGAAATCCATAAAATGTGCTACACTTTGGCACCTGAAAAACCGCTAGAAACGTGGAATTATATTCCGATAATTCCATGTTTAAGAAGAACTTTACGAGACACCTTATTTGACACTTTATCGGTTCAATATCTACTATTTGACATTGTGGGAATTCATTTCTAATGCATATTGTCCATAATACATATGATATGATCATTAGGAAAATATGCATTAGACTGATATTCCATTCCAATTTCTTCATAATCACGGATATTTCTCGATATGTGTGTGGAAAAATATTTGACGTTGTTAATAGAACATCACCTAACAATATACAAAAATTCTAAACAATAAGTAAAATGTAAACAATATTGATCATCAATATATCATCCAATATACTAATTTACAAATTATTAGAAACAATAGAAATATAGAATAAATTGAACCTTTTAAGTATTTGTGAACAAGGGCAGTAAATAATTAACAAATTAATTACCTTAGTATCTGTGTGAGACGTGTTTGATAAACCATCTAAACATTAAAGTTCACCAACAACAATATAGAAGATAAAAGATTTTATTGTTGAGCTCTCATAAAGAGGTTGACGTGGACTTCTTGAGTAGAGGATCAACATCATGACTATCATCTGGTTTTTCCATCCATTGGAGCAAACGTGTCTTGGATCAATCTATGTATCTCATCTTCCTCGGTTTGAATCATTAACGTTATATCCATCCATATCATCAATAATAACTTGATCAACAAATACTATTCGGGATCTCAAGTTCATCTCCATGTAAAGTAGCATTTCTGCTAGTACTTGACAAACAACTCTCTGGAGGCTCCATTACCTTTGGGGCATCATCTATATATTTAAAAACAACGTAGGAAAATTTAGTGTGTATAGAAAATATAAAATCCCGGAGCAAGAAATATTACTAAAATTCATGACATACCGGACATTATAGAGAATACATTAAATTGAATCCTCCTACCAAGGGATGATATTCATAACCCCCTTTGGCGTGCCTTTTCTCCCTACAATGTTTTTGGGCTGTTGTTATTAAAGTCTCTATTTTGCAAGCCTCCGTAATCATAGCAAGGAAATAACATTTTCCATCGCCACTCACCTCTAATGCCGCTCTTAACGAAAAAGTTTCCTGTCATTTTCGTTCATTGAGACAAATCCTTGTCCTAACAAGTAATTGTCTGACCTACACCATACCAAACAATAAATTGTCAAATTTTAATATTTTAAATTCTCTCGATTATATTTTTATTTACAGTGACCTAAATCTTGATAATAAGGTCAACATCTTTATAATACAGGTGATCATATGTAGAGGATCAACATCATGACTCATTGACTATAGATAGCATCTTTATACAAGGTCATATATATGTGTGACAAATGATTTCTTGAGCATATCAATCCATATACACCTACATAAGTTTAGGGTTAGTGTTTTATGTATCTTATTAGTCCCTTCTAAAGCATGGAATATAGCAATCAATTAATATCATTTCACCGATCAAGGTTGAGTTTCAAGAGAGCAATTCCATATCTTTATCAATGAAAAGAGAGAGAGATTATAGCTAAGAGTATGTGGATTCCATAAACCTAGAATATTATGGAATCCACATAATTCTATTTCCATAGGATTTCAACTATATCCAAAACTAAAGACATGAAATATGGTATAACTACATACATTATATAAATATATTAATAAGAAAACATAAGCTAAAATGCAATTTGGGACATTTGAAAATAAAAATAAAGTTAAATGAGTACATCAATAAAAATAACATACTAACCTTTCAAGTTCAAACTGAAATATGTAGATCGAGAATAATTTGTTCAACCAAGTGATGAAAAATAAACAACAAAAGACAAGAACAATGTCACAACTATAAAGTAATTCAGTTGCAAAAGTCTCCTTAAAGTCATGTATATATAGATTAAATAGTCAACTAGCCATTAACGTTGACCAATGAGATAGACAAAAATTTTGCCGCTATTGCCACAAAAGTTCATCACAATACCCACGAATTTTTTTTTTACCTCTAATCGGGATTTTCATCGCAATAGAAACTAACTTTCGTGGAAATATCGACGAAAAACCCGCCCTGTTTAAAAAAAAATGAAACTAGTGGAAGTGTGGAGAATTTTCATGGAATAATCCACCAATATGTAGTGGCTCCCAACAATTCCCAAGTAGGTGTTTCAATCAATCCCAGCTAGTGGCTCATATTTCCCATGCATTTTGGACTCAATGAAATTTTATTCAAATCTGTATTGAAAGACTTCAAATGTGATTTATGTCTTATATGATCTAATTCTTACTTGTTAATCCCTTGATAATTTTTAAAATTGAGATATATCCATAAATAAATATCGACATATCTTTTATTACCAAATTATGTACTTCACCTAATTTTGATATAATTGATCTCTCTGCACATACAATCATAACTAATATCTCTGCACATACAATTCTTATAACTCTTTTACATTTATAAAAATGTTGTTCATAGTTTAAGATAGAGTGGTCAGACGATTATCATCACTATTTCTTCTTTGAATGGAAGAATGTAATTCCCTTAAGATGTTGGGAGTAGTATTAAACTTTTGCTTCCTTCCTTGTTTCAGGTGGCTTACCCCTCAAGCTAAGGTCTTTTTACAATAGCTACTGTAGAAGAATTTACCCAACAACAAGAAGTATACCCAAAATATCCAATCCTAATGGCTGAAACAACAATAAAAATTAACCACAGGAACACAAAACTCAGCCCTAGCAATAAATCATGTTGATATAACCATCACTACAACAGAAATTATCAATTATTTTTGTCAATAGAATATGGAACTCGTGCTACGTGGGTTGGCACCTTGGTGATTCTGCTGAACCAGTCCTCAACACAGATGAGTTTAGGGTTTGGTCCCCTCCTTAATCCCTTGTTGATGCTCCCAAGATGCTTGGTACTTCTTCTGCCAGCTATAAATCTTCCCTAGGTCCTGGAAGATGGAGGCCTATGTCCCACTGACAATCCCCTTCACCCATGTGGCTTCAACAACATACAGTGTCACCCTTCCTTTTACTGACCTGGTTAGCAGAGATAGAACTCAGCCTCCCCTCCAAGGTTTCTTAAGGCTATATCATTCCCTCCAACCCCCTTGCGACAACTTCCTGGTTCTTGGACAAGTAGATTCGGCCCTCCAAATGGCCACAACAAACTCAACAATCCTCCCCAACAATTTTGTCCCTCAGTGACTATGCTTTTGGTGCAAGAGTGAACAAGGTTTGAGCTAGGGTGAGCCCTAGGACACACCTAAACTCAAAAGAGAGAGGTTGGGTTTACCCACCCTCCAAAGGACTGAGGCAACCGCCTCTAAAAACAAAAGAGAGAACTCCAAATTAATTCTTGTCTTTTCAAATGAGCCTCCATATCCTTATATAGGCAGATCTTATTCCTGCTTTCTTCCTGAGCCTAGGTGGCTTACCCCTCAAGTTAAGGTATTTTTACCCTTTTCTTCTCCCAATGGTAGCTTATCAAAACACAGACAACAATCGTTTTTCCCTACCAGCCACTTTCCTCTTTGTGTCCATTTAAGGCCCCACGACTTCCATTAAGGCCACATGACTTCCCATTAAGGCCTACATGGACCCCCCTAAGCCACTATGTCCCTCCTCCGGTGGGATCAAACGTTAGGGGACATGCCAGGCTAGATACCTGATGAAGGTTGAGAATGATGAGTTGGTTCTTGTAGCACCAAATAGGTTCTCTTCATCTTGGGAGCCTTTTGTTTGGGGTGTTTGGGGTGTCTTCTCGAGAGAATTTTCCCACTTTTGAGAATCTTTGGGATGATTTCATCTAGGAGGAAACCATGTTAGAGATAGTTTCATCCAGAGAGAGGAGATCTAGAACCTATCCCTCATTGGGTAGATGAGGAAAGGTGTCCAGGTTTGATAATGGAGGGTAATACACCTCGAATGACTTTGATGCCTTTTGTAGGGAAGTAAGGATGAAGAGGGTGTTGATATTACCTTACAATCCTTAGCAGAACGGGGTTGAAAAGAGGAGGAATAGGTCCATCATAAAGTCAACGAAGGCTATGACTCATGAACTAGTTCTAACCATGTGTCTTTGGGCAAAGGCATGCAATACAACTATCGACATTCTGGACATGTGTTCTCACTGGATATTGAAGGACAAGACACCATAAGAAGCTTTTACTTGTGATAAACAATGAGAATCACACTTTGACTTGTAATATTATATAAATAATAAATATACAACTCAAATTTGACTTGTTATATTATATTGTGTGATCATGTGTTCTTGTGACCATTTCTTAGCCCACTTGCATCATTATTTTATACAAGTGATTAAACCTATGAGAACTATATCTTTGGAATTCTCTTATTTTATGGTTTTATTTTTGCTCCCTCCTGGACATGTTTTCTCCTTTTCTTTTGCAGAGTTTTAGGGGACGTACCTATCCCAAAAATAGACATCCCTGTCCCAAAATTGGATGTCTGTAGGTTACTCGAGATAGTCTTCCAATCCAATGAGTCATCCAATGATTAATTACCAAAAATACAAGAGGAGAAAGGTGTTTCTAAGGTGTGTTTGGAAGAAAAGCGACATTGACTTAAGTTTGTAGACAACAAAACAAGGGTTACACTTGTACTTAAATGGTTTCTAGTGATGTTTGTGGTCCAATGAGAATTCAATCTCTTGTTGGTGCAAAATATTTTTTTTATTTTTATTGATGATTTTTTGAAATACGATTTGGGTTTATTTTCTGAACAAAATGTTTTTGGAACTTCTAAATGGTTCAAAGTATTGGTGGATAAAGCAAGTTGTAAAACTTAAAAGTATTGAGGTGTTGTGAAGTACCATGGTTGAAGGGGGTGAGTATGACTCAAATAAATTTCGTGATATTTTCTACAAGCAAGGAATTAAGATACAAAAAATTTTTGTTTACACACTGCAAAAAAATGGTGTAATGAGGTGGAAGAATAGATCAATAATGGAAATGGCTAGATGCATGTTGAAGGAGGTTATCTTGGAATTTTTTTTTGGGCAGAAGTGATTTTAACAATAGTGTTTCTATTGAATAGGAGTCTTAAAAATGAAATTTGTAGAGAAATCTTGAGGAGTCTTACAAAATTGAATGCATTCAAGTTGTATGACCATGTCAATAAGAAAGTCATCATTAGTAGAGACACAATTTTTTATGAGAATCCTTAACAAGTGAAGACCAATGGCTAGCAAGACGAAACTTTGTAGCTGGAAGAAGAACTATAAATCAAAATTCATATAACATATAGGAGGAAATGAAAAGCATAAGAAGAAAAGTAGGAAAAGAAGTAGAATTGGAGGAAGATGAAGAACCAAGCAATCCACAAAAAGGCCAAAGTGATTTTACAAAACCGTTCAGGATTATTACAACATGAAGGAGTTAGAACAATGTATAGATCACTTTATTAGGTAAGTATTTCTACGATGAGTGAAGTTGCCAATTCTCATTATCTTGTTTCTTTTGAGGAGGCTAGTGAAAAATAGGTTTGGATTAGATGCAATGCAAGTAGAGTATGATTCTTTGATGAAAAACAAGAGTTGGAAATTAGTAGAACTGCCACCAAGTAAAATTTGATAGGTTGTATATGGGTGTATTAGATGAAGTTAGAAGTAGAGGGTTAAATTGATAAGCACGAAGCCAAGTTTGTTGCGAACGAATATGTGTAGTAGGAAGGCATAGACCTTGAAGATACTTTTGTTCCTACAATGAATCTAATCATTGTAAGTTTTTCGTTGATCATTGTAGCATAGATTGGATGGCCAGTCCACCAAATGGATGTTAAAAATGCATTTTTGAATAGATATTTGAAATAATTTTATATTAAGTAGCCACAAGGTGTTGCTATCAAAGGCAAGGAAAAAGGTATGCATGTTGGTGGAAAGTATTGTATTGATTGAAGCAAGGCCATCAATCATGGTATGAAAAGATTGATAAATATCCCAGATCTAGTGGATTTAGAAGAAGTAATTTAGATCTCAATCTTTGTATTAAAGAAAACGGATGTGAAACATTTTCATGGTAGTTTATGTTGATGAAAATCACAAGTAACATTGCTGGATTGATTGATGAAGAAAAATGCAACCTTTGTAAAGCTTTTGATGACATATTTGAGTTTATTACATTATTGCCTATGAATTGAATTTTGGCAGCAAAAAGATGGAATATGTATATCACAAATGAATTATGCATTAGAATTGACTTAAAAAAAGGTTCAACAAGTTGCAATTCTAGCAGGACAACAATGTAGGTATGATT
The DNA here is from genome assembly GCA_010110895.2 of Picea sitchensis. Taxonomy (NCBI): domain Eukaryota; kingdom Viridiplantae; phylum Streptophyta; class Pinopsida; order Pinales; family Pinaceae; genus Picea; species Picea sitchensis. The sequence continues at coordinate 45,039 of SNQJ01S0123985.1, forward strand.
GAAATTTTCAAAAAATGATAAATCAGAAGCTATAAATGAAAAAATGTATCGTCAACTTGTATGGAGTTTGCTTTATCTTACAACAACCAAATGTGATACAAATTTTGTAGTTCATATGTTTTTCGTATTTTTTAAATTGTCTTAAGATGGAGCATTGGAATCCAACAAAGAGAGTGTTAATATATATTAAGTATTTTGAAATTGCATTGAAAAGAATGGAAATTTCTGGTGGAGCAATTTTACAAATGTAGATTGGGTAGGAGAAGTTGATGGAAGAAAATCAACATCAGGTTATGATATTAACATTTGAATTGGTGTAATTTCTTGGGTAAGTAAGAAAAACCTCTGTTGCATTTTCATCAACAAAAGAGGAATATAAAGCAACAGTTGGAGCAACCCATGAAATAGTTTTGTTATTCAGAATGTTGAATAATTTGAAGCTACTACTACAACAGATGCAACTAACAGTTTTACAATGTGACAATAAAAATGACAAGGAATCCAGTTTTGCATTCACAAATAAGACACATAGAATTTCATCATCATTGAATGAAAGAGAAAGTATGTAACAAGGAGATATAGATGATTTTTTGTAGGTCACAAGATCAAGTACTCAACATTTTCATCAAGACATTCAACAAAGAAAAGTTTTTAGAAACCTATTTCAAGTTGTTGAAAACAAAATAAGCATTAAAGGGGGTTGTTAGACAATGTAATGTTTATTTTACAAGTCTTAAGCCCTACAGGTCACTAGTGTTCGGTTATAAAGTTAGTCATATAATAAACTGTAATGTTAGGACGAATTTTAATAAAGTGATGATGGTGTAATAAATCACGAGTTGTTCCATACAAGAAAAATGGAACGTGTCCCTCCCTTCGATATGCATATGTATGCACCAAATGTTAATGACATGAATGAGAAATAAACCATTGATTCGTCACATTTTCTCTGCCCACATGTTTCAATTATTTCTAACATTTTATTCTTATTTATTTGTTGTATGAAATGGCAAAAGCTTCAGCGTTGACACTGAATGATGGCTTAGAGAAAATTCAATAATGGAATACCTTTTTCGTGATTTATTTCATTATTTGGAAATAATAATCTCAAATTTTGTCTGGGCCTTTATAAAGTTCCAAGATGGATCCAACTCTTCCCATGGTTGGGTCTCCCCACCTTCAGTATAGCTAGAGTAGGAAAATATTTTTGCTTCATTTTATATGTTCTAGAGGTTAGTTCCACCAGTGGCATAAAAATGTTTATTATTTTCTCTTTGTTTGTCATATTATGTTTCTGATTTCCTTAAATTTCAGGACATTTTATAGGAATTATATATGGATATTTATGTTGTATCCATGTTCAGTGCATCAGTATGTCACAGGGGCAGGTAAAGACATCTTTCAAGGAATTGAAAATTAAATCGACACTGAAAAATATCACTTGGAGATATGCTTCATGCATGCATTCTCACATTTACTGGATGCAGTAATTGAGGTTTAGGAACACTAGTTCATAATGCACAGATCTTAGATTTTGGTGCATAATAGTTGCATTTGTGTGATTTTTTTGAAGGTCTATTGTGCAACAATAAATGGATTAATTATCAGTCAAACAATGTTTATTCACAACTACACTATAACATTCTATTCCATATTTTAGCAGTTTCTTTATTGGGAAAACGAGTTTTGATTGACTGCATTGTTAATTTTATTATTTCCATCTTATTATCACTTGTAATAAATCTCAAAAAATTACTTTTCTCCAATCCAAGGTATTTTCCGAGTTTGTTGTATGATGTCACCTCCCTGAAATTAAAGAGAATAATGAAAAAGTATTTGTCCATTGCTTTCCATCTAGTCTTGTGCATTTCTAATTTGTCATCAAATGGGGTATTTTGTAGTTTTCAGCTTGTGCAGATTTTGACTTTCAAAATATATATCACCTAGGAAGATTTTTAGCTAGCTCATGGAAACGTATGATGAAAACATATATCATCACTTTCTTGGTGAAAGAATTGGGAAATATGGTGTTATTTGCCACATAGATTACATTTTGGGAACTTGACATGTCTATCAATCTCAACATGTGATGGTCAAAATGAGTTCATCGTGAAGGATGGTGCGCGAGACTTCATGTTGTGAACCATTTGCAAGAAATAAGTGAGAAAGGCTAGTTGAATGAATTTTTTAAAACATGGAGAAATAGGAAGGTTGTGAGGGATCGAGATTAGATACCTGGTGAGGGAATCCTGGCTGAGAAGAATAAAGTTCAAATATGCAGTTTAAGAGAATCGAGGCTTTACAAAACTACCATGCCCACACACCAAACACGAACTCCACCAAACCTTGTATAGTTGTTCAACTTACAACTACTACAAAGAAGAGAATGCAATCATGGAGGCGAGAGAAAAAGGAAAGAGTGCTAAGAGTACAACTGCCATGTTCAAGGTGAGAGTATAGTTGCCATGTTCGAGGAGTTTTAAATTTATATTTTTTTTGAAGTGATTTTCCCAAGAGGTTGAACCACTCGACTCACTAAGCCCATGGCGAGGACAAAGGCGAGAGGTATATTTGGCTCTAAGAGGACTGGACATAGGAGGAGGGCGAAGAAGGTGGAGAGATGTGTGAAGGTGTGGGGGCACGCTGAGGCCGAATGGCCATGCGTGCCATGTTTTGGTACTAGGCCGAGCCCTGCTTGGATTTCCCCCGCAGTCAAGGCATGGCCGAAGTAAGAAGAATGTAAGCGGGCACAGAGAATTGGTTAGCGTAGCAGGTAAGAACTAGGGAGGAGTGCAGACTGTGTGATGGCTCTGGTGAAAAGAGGAAGAACTGATGGACCAGTCAAGGAGCACCATGGTATGAATAATGTTGGAGAGGGAGGACGCACACGTGCAGAGGTGACCATAATAATGGAGGCTCCATAGATCAGATGAGGAGGCAAAGAGGAGCGCACTCAAAGTGTTAATGGCGTGCTGGTTAGAGTGAAGGATGTGTAACTTCATGGTGTGGGAGGAGGGTAGGTGCATGCGTCAGTCACGTGGCTAGTACTGCGTTAGCAGACGCCTTCCCCTCCAATTTGACACATGTGCTCAACTAACACCCCATTTGGGGGTGTGTAAGATTCTTTTGAAGAACAAGATTTTTGCAATATTCACAAGTGACATAGACATGGTGGCTAGATACCTGATGAAGGTTGAGAATCACGATTTGGTTCTTGTAGCACCAAATAGGTTCTCTTCATCTTGGGAGCCTTTTGTTTGGGGTGTGTGCTCCTGAGAAGTTGTCCACCTTTGAGAAGCTTTGGGATGATTTCATCTAAGAGGAAACAATGTTTGAGATGGTTTCAACCAGAGTGAAGAGATCTAGAACCTAGCCCTCATTCGAAATATGAGGAAAGGTGTTAAGAAAGGAGGGCGCTCCTCGTAACCTTGGTAAGAGGATGAAGGTGTCGAGTTTTGATAATGGAGTATAATACACCTTGAATTACTTTGATGCCTTTTGTATGGAAGTAAGGATGAAGAGGGTGTTGATATTACCTTACAATCCTTAGTAGAATGGGTTTGCAAAGAGGAGGAATAGGTCCATCATAAATTCAACAAAGGCTATGATTCATGAACTAGTTCTACCGATGTGTCTTTGGGAAAAGGCATGCAATACAACTATCTACATTCTGGGCATGTGTTCTCACTGGATATTGAAGGACAATACACCATAAGAATCTTTTACTTGTGATAAACCATGAGAATTCACACTTTCATGTTTTTGGTTGTCCCATGTATATTCATATTGAAGGACATGACACCACAAGAAGCTTATACTGGTGATAAACCACAAGTATCACACTTTCATGTTTTTGGTTGTTTTGTGTATATTCATATTCTTGATGGGAAGAGATCTAAGGTTGAGCCTTCTAGCATGACGAGTATATTTGTTGGTTATGGTGAGTCCTCTAGGGATTACAAGATCTATCTTCCATCTCACCAAAAGATAGTAGTGATTCAATATGTGAAGATAGTAGTGATTCAAGATGTGAAGTTTCATGAGGCTAGTATCTTAGAAAAGGTTAATGTACCCCTCTCAGTATTTATATTGTATTTTTTTTTTAAATACCTACAACATAGTCATTATTGTGACGTATTGGAGTGTCGCTCCCATAGAAACCATGTCGGAGCTGATACCTCGTCATGTCTCTCTTGCCACCTCCAAGACGTATCTCTTGCCACCTCCATGACGTCACTCTTGCCACCTCCCAGACGTCGCTCTTGACACCTACAAGACGTCGCTCTTTCCACCTCCAAGACATCTCTCTTGCCACCTCCAAGATGTGGCAAGAGCGACGTCTAAGAGGTGGCAAGGGCGATGTCTGAGAGGTGGCAAGAGAGACATCTTGGAGGTGGCAAGAGCGATGTCAAATCCAGGGTTTGGACAATCAAATCCGGGATGACACGTGTTTGCATGAAACGTCGCAATGAATATGATATCTATGTCATCGGAAAAGTGACATCATGTGAAATGACGTTTGAGGGGGTTGGTTGTTTATCGTTCTCCCAATAATATAAAGTGGCAATTGTGTCGAATGAGCCGTCGAAATTTGACCCAAATGTACTAGTGCTAGCATGAGTATATGAAAAAGATACTTTCGATTTTGAGATGTACTTGAAATAGGGGAAGTTCGACTTGCAAAGTCAAGGGATTCTACGAAATGGATGACACAAGATAAAACATCCTCCGAACAAGAAGATGACACAATATGTGACTTAGGAATAACTGAATAAAAATAAATATTGACATAAGTTTGCGATGCAGGAGGAAACTATAGACTCTCCATACTGACTAGAAGAATAACCAGTCGGAGGAGTAAAATCTCTATGTAAATGGATCAGTTTCCTAAAGCCCTACTAAACCCAAATTGTTGAGAATAGGCTCAAAAATTTGTTTTTTGTTCAGAGGTGACTCAACTGCTACCAATAATGGTAAAGAAAACTCATTGCCACGCTCTTCTTTTTTTATTTTATTTTTTTATCTTTTTCATATTAGAAAGCCCGAAAAAGAATAAAAGAATGCTAGTAGACATGGTGGAAACAAGTGTTGTGGGAAATCAAACTAGTTGCAAGTGAAAGGAACATACCTATGCTTAATGTAAGGAAGCATGTGTAGGATATGGACAAAGTGGGAATCTTTCCTCCTAGGGTACATGTGTCAAGTCACAAACGAAAATATTGCAAGGCTAATAACTAATGAGAATGCATAAGAGGATAAACAACAACAAGCTGAAGTTGACATTAGGCTCAAAAGCGCAAGCAACAAAATGCAATGAAGTATTACAACTTAACAAAAAAATGAGGGAGCCCCACATGTATTGGCCAGAAAAATATTAAGAAGAATATATGAGGCTTCAAAACAAAGTCATGGCCAGAATAAATAGGGCTCCCAAGCCTATGAAAATATTCCATCATGGGTGCCAAATTGTGCACAAGATTATAACTAGGGAACCTATGAATGGTAGTCTCTACCATATGAATTACAACACTTATAAACAATAAACAATGTTCTGTGTTGGAAATCAGTGGGGTCGATCCTGAGGAAAAATGAAATAAGAAACGAATAATGTAAAAAATGCATGGAGGGGAAACTCTAACCTATATGCCAGTTTCGATATCATTGCCTGTCAGAACGGATCGACATGGGAAAAAAGGAACCAAATAAAGTGTATTCAAAGTTCTGTATATAAGACCAACAACACTTACCCAAAAGTTAATAAGTCCAATATATAAACCTATGATAATAACACGTGTTATGGAATACATAACTTTAAAAACAAGAAA